>VACF01000812.1:0-51983 GCA_006891605.1 Pleurozium schreberi | reverse complement strand
AAACAAAAAAGAATTTTCCTTAAAATCTAACTATAGGACCTTGTACTTAACTTGTGTTAGATCACATGGTAAAATCTTCATGAAGTTTGACCGTATAGATTGAAAGATATTAGCATTCAAAGTTGGATAAAAAACGTTTTTTTGAACACTAGCTTGCAATTTCAAATGACTTTGACCGCCATCTGTGGAAATTGCATTTGGAAATGAATTCTATAAGTTTCTTTTTCAAAAAGATGCTTAGACTGCTCAAAAAACAAGATTGTCCATAAGTTTTTCATTACTATAGTAGTCCAAACAGATTGAATCAAAGCTTCACATGTAGACAAAAATATATCATCTAGAAAAAAAACTGTTTACAAATTTAATCTTGAATTTTTGAAATTCCATTTTGATTGGCTAAGAAATTCAATACGAAGCATGTTTTAGTGTCAACACAATTTCAAAGTTAAATAAACATGCATAAGTTTTGGGCCTGTTTGAAATTTTGTTGACACTAAAACATGCTCCGTATTGAACTTCTTAGCCAATCAAAATGGAGTTTAGTAAAGCATGTAAAATTTGGCAAAGTTATACATTCAAGTACCAAGACATGAATGCATACGTCGGTGAAAGATGGAGTTCTTCCAAAGAGGGATTGCCATAGCTTTGAGTGTCATCATTATAGTCATTTTATATTTCCAAACTATTTTCATTCCTACATCCATCCATTGCACCAATGTCCTTCAAACAATAAGTGTCCTTCTAAAGTTCTAAGCTAAGGAATGGAATTCCTGTCTAAATAAACAAGGGTCACATCTTAGTGCCACACAAGGTCACTATTTTTACTTTTGATCTAAACATGCACTAGTAGAAAACGCCGAAATTTTGACAAAATTCTATTAATTTGGTTGTGTTGTCCCGGTCATTAATCTCTTGATTTCAACAGAAAGCAGTAAAAAATTAACAATTTTTTTTGTTGAAATCAAGAGAACAGTGATCGGGACAAAGCAACCAAATCAACATAATTTTGTCAAAATTCCTGCGTTTTCTATTAGTGATGCTTCTAAGACAATCATGCCTTTCTCTTTGTATGAACCACTTGCATGTGTATAGATTGTGTAACTCCAATGCTGCCTAAACAACTTCTTACATTTTCTTGCAATGTTTAGTTGGGCGTTTATTACAAATGCAAATGCATGGTCACTTGTCTATTTAACATATTAACCCCTAAAGTCCCCAGACCTTTCTTCCATCAAAAACCACTCAAAATTGCCATTTCTGGAGCAAAGAGCCAAAAAAAAGTTTAAATCTTTTTTTGGCATATGCAAGCATAGGATCTTGTACAGTTGTACTAGACTTGCATAAGAATGTGTGGAAGAAATTTCACAAACTTTGGCCATGTAGAACTGTAGATTGCAAGATATTTGCATTTAAAGTGAAGGAAACAAGTTTTTTGTGCAGCTTGCTCAACTACATTTTTTGGCTTTGAACCTTCATAACTTATGATTTTTTTCTATTGATTTTGAATATTTTTTTTTGATAAAACTTGAGTTGAGAATCTAAGAAAAAAAATTCAACAAAAATACACTTAATTTTCACTCATTAAAAAATTATTAAGTAGAAGACTAGAAGTAGGTTCATGCTTGAAGGAAAATCTAAATTTTAATAGCCCTAAGATGGAATTGAAATACACTAATCTTAACAGTGAGATTGTTCTAACAAGAGATCTAAAACTTGTGCAGCTTTTTTTTTTTTTAAAACTGTGAAATTTGAAATGAATCCAACAAGTTTGAATTTTTTATTTTTTTAATTTGAAGTTTTTATAAAAGTAAATTTCCGCCTGCTGAACTCAAAAAAGGGCTTTTGTGCTATAACTTTTGCTTCTTGGCTCCAATTGAAATATAAATTATATTTTTGGAAAGCTAACGTGTTTTCCTATCTGCTTTTAAAAATTTAAAAGATTAGGACTTATATTGAGACCATAGGAACTTGCCCAAAACTCATTTTGTCCTTCGAGGGGACAATGGGACTTTAGAGGTTAATTCTTTCAGGATGCTGGCCAACGAAGTATGATGTGGATATGTTACAAGTTCTTTGTACAATTTAGATTTGGGACAAGGAAAATTGGTTTGCTAGGGCTAGAAAATTAGATGGGATTGAGGTATGTGCATAGTTAAGGAACTTTCAAACTTCCTGGAATGAGAATGATCAAGTGGTCAATAATGTCGCCGTTAAATTGGCGGTATTTTGCGCCGTTAAAATGGCGGTGTGGTGTGCCATTTCAAGACTGAAATTTTTTGCCAATCTGAAGGAATGTCGTGCAATTTCTCTAACATATTTGGCGCCATTTTACCGCAATATCGCCGATTTAACGGAATTCACCATAGTTTGGAGTGTCTGCATGCTTCTTTGATAAGATTCTGTAATTCTACCGCGTGGGTTGGTTCAGATTGAGCTCTCTTGAATGTTCTCAATTGAAGTTCCAGGAGGCTAGCTGCCTGGGTTTAAAACGGCAATTAAACTGTTCAACGACAGTCAGAGTGATTATGCCTACACTTGCATGCTCTGGAGGCAAAATTGTGGATTCCAAACTGTGGAGCATCAGTTTGAGTATTCCCTGCAACTGTAGTGTCAAGAATTCCCGGTGAGAATTGCCTCATTTTCTTGAATAGTACAGGGAATTTTATTAGCCATCACAGGGAAATGTGAGACAGGGAATTTGTGAAGTTCTCCCCACCTCCAAATGACCTCTCTCAATGTTTGAAATTCAAACTTCTAGAACGAAGATTTATGCCTCTAATATCTAACTATGACGTGGATTTCAATATGCAAAATCAATATGGTTTAGAGATTTTCACGGCTCAAATCTAATGAATATGTAGATTTTGCAGGCTCAAATCCATCTACTATGTCAATATTGAATTGCAAATCTAACGGATTTGTACATTTCAGAGTTTTTAATCTACTCCATTTCCTGATTTCAAGAATTAAAAAAATTAGTAATATGTAGTTTTCATTTCCATTTTACAAATCTACTTATTATTAAGTTTCTTAGTTTTCCAAAATATGCAAATTCTAGAAGTGGTAGATTTCTATGAAGAGAATATCATGCCTCAACAATTGACAACTTACAACTCTTATGTGTTCAACCTCATGGTACCCTTGACAATTGATTTGGGACAATTTGCATCTACTAAGATCTACCAAATATAAGGTGGAATCAACATTAAAGTGGATGATGTGCCAATGAATGTGTTGATAAAGTCTACCAATTTGGATTGTACATGGGGGATCGATTTGAGGAGAATTTATACAATTCTTCGGAAAGAAAACCCACCAATTCCTTTTGTACATGAATTCTTCAAAAAAAATCCCTTCATTATGAGACTAGAACATAGGGGAAAATGGAAAATGACATAAACTAGTAGGCAAATCCTCCAATCTCTCCAAAAGAGTCACACAAGGAATTCCAAACAAGCCCATTGTAAATAGTGTATTTCCCACATAATACAAAAAAAGAATTTACCTCCAATGAAGCAAAGGTTGGCATAAATGCTATGTAGTTAGAGGTTACTCTCTTTAATTTGTCTACTATATGAGAAATTCAACATGTTTATAATTATGTTGTAGAGGACTATGCATTTAGTCTCTTGAATTAAGGAAATAATATGCATTCTTGGCTTGATCCAAATGTGATTGAGGATGTCTTCTAAAACAATAGAATTGGGTCATTGCAAGAAACACCTGCCATTTTGTGTACACTTTTGCTATAGTACTCATGATTTTTTTGGGAGTACTTTAAAATTAGAAAAACAATTTTAAAAAAATATGAAAAATATGAAAAATATGTATATCTTTAAGAAGAAGGTACCTTAGGAAAGAAAAGCATATAAAATTTTTCTAAGTAGGTGAACTAGAAAAGAGCAAAATCTCATGGAAATAGGTACTTTGACATTTTAATTTGTAAGAAATAGGAAAAGAATTTTTTTCAAAATTTCAAAATTGTCCATTTGGGTAGAGTTGATGGTGATGAGATTTCACCAAAAAAATGGTCATAGAACCATCATCAATGTTTTGAAATTGCACGCAATGGGAGCCTTGTTTGCACTCATGTGAAGGACATAAAATAATAAATTTTTAGATTTCCTTTTGTAGGTCTATGCTTTTCTAATATGTTAATAGACCATGAAAATTTCAGCTCTAAATCACTAAATTTGGGGACTCTTAACGTAGTGAAAACCTATAAACCTCAAAGTGTGACAAATTAGCAAAAACGATTTTTAAATATAAATTTATTTTTTATGATTATCATCAAGTTAGGGATCTCTAATAAAAACTTCAAGTTTATGGTGTTTATGCTTCAAAAGTTATTGAAGATTACAAAAGAGCCACACTATTTGCTATGGAGAATAGAACAAGTGTTTCTTGCAATGAACCTATTAGCCTAAGCCAAAAGGAATTATAATAAATAGATGAACAACCTTGTATAGTCTTGAAAAAAGTGTGCTTCTAGACAAGAATGGAGGCAAGAACCTTTTCAAGTTCTCAAACACAATTTTGACTTTTTATAAGGACAAATTTCTATCTAAAGACAAGAATTTCAATATATAGAAGATGGAAAAGGAAATGTTTGTGATATTAATCAGCATGAATCTTGTTTTGGCACCATACTATTTCCTTTAGATACTTTGCGTTGTTATTGAAGAAGCACGTTTGTTGTGCAATTGAGAAGATATTTGGAATGGACTTTTGTGTAGGTTTTCTATTTACATGGGATTTTTATGTTTATATTTGATTTAATTACTTTCTTATTTGTGTTCTTTTGAATTTTTGTCTCTAAACCCTTGAAAGTTCCAAACCTTGTATTGGTCAATGGTAGCGCGCAAATCAATGGAGCCCTAAATTTTTTTTTACAATATTCTTGATGCGGTGGAATTAATTCATAAATGGGAAAATTTTAATATGTAGCAAGACCTAAACTATTGAAATGTTGAATCCTCAAAATATCCTAAGCTTCAAATTACACTTTGAAATAATCATAGGATGTTTTGAAAATTCAGCATTTCGATAGTTTAGGACTTGCAACATATAAAAATTTGTGCATTTTATGNTTCCTTTTGTACATGAATTCTTCAAAAAAAATCCCTTCATTATGAGACTAGAACATAGGGGAAAATGGAAAATGACATAAACTAGTAGGCAAATCCTCCAATCTCTCCAAAAGAGTCACACAAGGAATTCCAAACAAGCCCATTGTAAATAGTGTATTTCCCACATAATACAAAAAAAGAATTTACCTCCAATGAAGCAAAGGTTGGCATAAATGCTATGTAGTTAGAGGTTACTCTCTTTAATTTGTCTACTATATGAGAAATTCAACATGTTTATAATTATGTTGTAGAGGACTATGCATTTAGTCTCTTGAATTAAGGAAATAATATGCATTCTTGGCTTGATCCAAATGTGATTGAGGATGTCTTCTAAAACAATAGAATTGGGTCATTGCAAGAAACACCTGCCATTTTGTGTACACTTTTGCTATAGTACTCATGATTTTTTTGGGAGTACTTTAAAATTAGAAAAACAATTTTAAAAAAATATGAAAAATATGAAAAATATGTATATCTTTAAGAAGAAGGTACCTTAGGAAAGAAAAGCATATAAAATTTTTCTAAGTAGGTGAACTAGAAAAGAGCAAAATCTCATGGAAATAGGTACTTTGACATTTTAATTTGTAAGAAATAGGAAAAGAATTTTTTTCAAAATTTCAAAATTGTCCATTTGGGTAGAGTTGATGGTGATGAGATTTCACCAAAAAAATGGTCATAGAACCATCATCAATGTTTTGAAATTGCACGCAATGGGAGCCTTGTTTGCACTCATGTGAAGGACATAAAATAATAAATTTTTAGATTTCCTTTTGTAGGTCTATGCTTTTCTAATATGTTAATAGACCATGAAAATTTCAGCTCTAAATCACTAAATTTGGGGACTCTTAACGTAGTGAAAACCTATAAACCTCAAAGTGTGACAAATTAGCAAAAACGATTTTTAAATATAAATTTATTTTTTATGATTATCATCAAGTTAGGGATCTCTAATAAAAACTTCAAGTTTATGGTGTTTATGCTTCAAAAGTTATTGAAGATTACAAAAGAGCCACACTATTTGCTATGGAGAATAGAACAAGTGTTTCTTGCAATGAACCTATTAGCCTAAGCCAAAAGGAATTATAATAAATAGATGAACAACCTTGTATAGTCTTGAAAAAAGTGTGCTTCTAGACAAGAATGGAGGCAAGAACCTTTTCAAGTTCTCAAACACAATTTTGACTTTTTATAAGGACAAATTTCTATCTAAAGACAAGAATTTCAATATATAGAAGATGGAAAAGGAAATGTTTGTGATATTAATCAGCATGAATCTTGTTTTGGCACCATACTATTTCCTTTAGATACTTTGCGTTGTTATTGAAGAAGCACGTTTGTTGTGCAATTGAGAAGATATTTGGAATGGACTTTTGTGTAGGTTTTCTATTTACATGGGATTTTTATGTTTATATTTGATTTAATTACTTTCTTATTTGTGTTCTTTTGAATTTTTGTCTCTAAACCCTTGAAAGTTCCAAACCTTGTATTGGTCAATGGTAGCGCGCAAATCAATGGAGCCCTAAATTTTTTTTTACAATATTCTTGATGCGGTGGAATTAATTCATAAATGGGAAAATTTTAATATGTAGCAAGACCTAAACTATTGAAATGTTGAATCCTCAAAATATCCTAAGCTTCAAATTACACTTTGAAATAATCATAGGATGTTTTGAAAATTCAGCATTTCGATAGTTTAGGACTTGCAACATATAAAAATTTGTGCATTTTATGAGTTAATTATAATTGTAATATTGTCAAACAAAATTTAGGGCTCCAATATTTTGCGCAATACCATTGACAAATCTGAAGTTTGGAACTTTTAAGATTTTAGAGACAAAAATTTCAACACATCATCATGTAGAAATAGGAAAACACATAAGCATCCAACTGAAGAAGTAATTAAATCAAACACAAACATGAAAATCCCAAGTAAGTAGGAAACCTACGCAAGAATCCATTCAAAATAATTATGGTCTTTTCAAATTCTAAAACAAACATGCCTCTTCAATAACAAGGCAAAATATCTAAAAGAACAAACAAGTATCAAAACTAGATTCATGGTGATTAATATTATCACCATCATTTCCTATTTCATCTTTTTTATAATGAAATTCTTGTCTTTGGATAGAAATTTCTCCTTAAAAAAAGTTGAATTTGCGGTTGAGAACTTGAAGATGTTTTGCCTCCATTTTTGTCTCAAAGCCCACTTTTCCAATGACCATACGAGGTTCTTCACCAAGAATTTACAGATACTATTGGCTTAATTTAGGTAGAACGATCTATAGTCGATCAAATAAAGAAGTTTCGATGAATCTCGAGCAATGCAATGCAAGGTAAATATTTTTAGAGGTGTATTGAAAAAAATGATGCGGATTGCAAAAGCTAAAGTTGGTAGATTTATTGCATGAATTGAAATTACTATGAATTTTGAAAGGCAAAAAGTGCTCCAAACCCATAGCCAATCTMTAGAATCTTCTAATTCCGATCATTCAAAAAACTACTTTTCTACTCACTCACTCCTGCTCTTTTTTGCACTACTTTCGGACATCTACTATGAACTTTTATTCCCAACCTTGAAAAGAAAAAAAAAACATTTGAGCTTTGATTGGAAATAAGTTAATCTATAGGTTGGCTATGGGGCACCAATTACAAATGGGTGGTTTTACCTTGTAACTATTCCTTAGCCTTATTCTATTGTATCCAAGGACATCTTCCTTTGGACCAAACAAACAATACATAGAATCACTTAAATATAAGAGATTAAATGCATGATTCTCTACTAAATATGAACACGTYGAACTTTTCAAATAGTGACCAAAAGATAGTGATCTTTTTGTAAACTTGGAGAATTTTGTTAAATTGGAGGTATTACGGTAAAATGACGCAACATTTCATTAAAATGGCACAACATTCCATTAAAATGGTGCAAAATCTGTTGAATATTGCACAGCATTACATTAAATTAGCACAATTATCATTGAAATGGCACAAAATACCGCCATTTTCGGCGCAAAAATACCTCCAATTTATCAAAATTCACCATACATAGCATTTAGTCCAAGCTTTGCCTCATTGAACGTAAGCTCTTTTCTTGTGTTATGTAAGAAATCCAAAATTTTGAATCTATGACTTCATTGTTCAAAACATTTGACTGTGTTTTGGATTTGATTAGATTGATTGGTTGATTATTTTGAAAATATTCTTAGGACACATGAGTGTAGAGAGAAATCAATTGAAGCGGTTTTATTCTTTAATTATTTTCTTTATTTATTTTATTTTTGTAATCCTAATATCAGTGACAACAATGTCCATATTCTTTTTTTGAATWCCTCCCTTTTGTAAACGGGGGTGGTAATTCCATAAAGCTTCCAACCATTCCATGAAAATGTAGACCTTCTTGCACTTCCAACGATTCTTTGCAATGCAACTAGTATAGTGTTTAGAGCATTTTGTTGATTTTTTTGTGACCATCAAAAGGCATGTGGAATCTCAAGAGTGCAAATTGGAGGTGCTATGGTGCATGACTTCCTACCAATTAATTGATTAGAATCCATCCAATTATTAAAGGCAACCTTCTAAAGTGGCAAGAATTGAATTATACCTTCATAAAAGATAGGTGTTTGTCAAAGTTAAAAAAACAAATACACTCTTCTCAACCACCCATGTGATTCAAAATGAAACTGGCCATATTGAGAGTAGTGAGAACAAATGTGAGTGCAATTCTATAGTCCAATCCAAGACATTGTTGTGACAAAACAATCTTCATATGTATGTAAGTTGATTGGTACTATTGGCTCAACTATAATATTTTTTTATTAAATTTTTTAGATTTCTAAAAATTTATGGATTATAGAAGATTTCAATTGATTTGTGAAAATTTCTAAAATTCACAAGTTTTAGAAGACTGCAAGATTTTGAAGATATGAGAAATTCTCTGATGATAGACAAAGTTATGAGATATTTCTTTGACTCTGCACAAACCCTATGTATTTCTTTTACATACCTTTTTTTGACAATGATATTGGGGATTATTGCCCACATGAATTTTTGATTATATAGGCTCCAAATCATATAATAAATAACATTGTATTGAAGCATTTTGAATCAATTAAGGAAAAACAATGTTCTATGTTAATTATGTAGGATTTTTCATTGACCATGGAATTTCTAAAGCAAACTTGTCTTTCATAGTTTGTAGATGGATATTTTGGTAGAAATTAATCTATCGAAAATACCTATAGTAGAGTTCGTTCACAGGGAGGAAGGAATCGGCCAATAAATAAACCTAAGAATGACTATTGCTGTTAATTCCTAAGGATTGCACAATGGAAAAGGAGGGAAATACTCAATCCCACTCTCACCATAGACATAACCCATAGCTATATTATAATTGAGACAGGAAAACTTAGCCACTTCTTGAATCCTTCTTCTATAGCTCTAGCTTTCTCTAATCCAACCACTAGATGATATCCAATTGATTCTTTTAAGGCTTGACTGCGTCATCCATTGCTCCAATGTCCCATCATGTCTTCTAACTCCAATTGATTCACCAAATCTTCTTTTCTTAACTTCACCAATCGGTCCTCTCAAATAATCTCACAGTTATAATAGAACTCTCAATGGTATGCAACAATTCAAAACTATAGGATGCTCTCTCATTCACTGATTCTATCGATTTACTTCACTACAACCATCTCATCACATACGTACAATTGCGAAATAAAATCTATAGACCTACCTACAGCCAACAACCATATTCACTATGGTTCACATAACATCCATTCTATGCACTACCATAGACTCTCACAATATGGCGTACATACAATAGAAAATCAACAATTCAGACATAACACACAATGGTTTTATAATTAATCCCAATTCAACAAATCCATTTCATACAGCCCAATTGACATACAATCAATACCAAGCATTAAGATAAATAATCAATTCAGCCCATGCTCCATCACACACATATACACACACTCACAATTTACCATTGAATTTCCACTTTGTATTTCAATTCCGAAAGATATTACAATTGAGTTACATAGTTCTCTCTCTCCACCCCGTAAAAGCTATTGACTCCCACTCACAAATCCTGACACCGCAACTATAGACTCGCTCCTGCACTATAGACTGATTGCACTAAATCTATTTTTCCACTTTGAATGCTAATATCTTCCAATCTATACGGTCAAACTTCATGAAATTTTTACCACATGATCTAAGACAAGTTAAGTACAAGATCCTACGGTTAGATTTTGGGAAAACTTATTTTTTTGTTTTTCTGGATGAATGCAACAAAAATGACAGTTTTTAGTGATTTTTGACAGAAAAATGGCCTTGGGACTTTAGGGGTTAAGGGACACAGCACTCCCCAAAGTGCAATTAGCTCTTAAGCTTAAAAGATCGTTAAGTTATRTGCACCTGGCCTAATCGAAATCGAGGCATTCATTCCTCTAAGTGAAGGTTTGCTGACAGAATAGGCTAAGGTTCTGATATTAAACAAGGTGATATTAAAGAGCAGTACAGTCAGCGTTCCCGCCATAAGTTTTCCCGCCTTGAGCATTTTCAGGGTAGAGAACCGCTAGGACCCCTACGCATGGTTGTGGTTTGCCATCGCCGAGCGTCGTTGCGGGGGAAGCAATCGTCGTGAAGTCGACGCAATCGTGTGATCGACTGATTTTTACCACCGCCGTCGAATTCTCTTGAACTCAGGTACATTTGCAGCTCTTTTAGTCGCCAAATGAAACAATGTGATGCCGTCTTGAACCTTTCGGGGGACGGTGCTTGTTGACCTGTAAGAGGATCCCTTTTTTTGAAATCGTTTGACATTTCTGTAGAGCTCCAACCAGAAATTTCATGTTTGGTAACTAGAGGGTTTTGGCATTGYGTGGGATRGGCAAACAGGTGATTCTGTAATTTCGGAGCGCTTGGAACGCCAGATTGTTAAAATGCCTGTTCCGGATTTTAAAGCTGATCGCGGTACGTTACTTCGCATTCCTGGGACGTCATTTGTGCGGGATGAGGATAACCAGATAGTTGAGATTGAATGACTGATTGTTTGCGCTGGGGTACTACAATGCAAGGTCAAAGATGACATGAGAAGGGGAGAGAATTGATGGTTTCGAGTGAAAATTGGAACTATATGTTTTGGCTTACAATTTAGAGCTTCTGAAGMGTTCAACGTGATGTGATACCTTGACTGGGAGTGAACCTTTCACTGGCATGAATGGGGACCAATTCTGACTTCTGTTGCGATTCCAGAGCAATGCAAGGAATTTTTAAGGAACTACGTTGGGGAGGATGGGACGCTCAAGTATATGGATATGCTGGTAAGTTTTCAGTCACSAATAATGACAGAAAATCGAACGGGAATGATCTCTGGGAAGTCTTGAATTAATRTGCTACTACGTTTTGAATTTGTTAGGGATAGGAGCTTAGTTTGGCACAAGAAGTTAGATGCTCCAACCTCGCTGAGCATACTTGCACTTACTGGARTTACTACTTTAATATTTCACCTATTTAGAAATTCAAGGGGATTTTAATGTACTTAGGCTACATTATATGGGCACCCTAAGTATCGAGTGTGATTCTACGTGGTATTCATCTCTGCCCTAAAYATTCATGTACAGCAGATCGACATAYTGGARTCTATATTTACTGAATGCCTTGGGATTAGTGTCAGTAATGGGTGCGGTCATCTTTATACTAAGGAGAAGATGTCTTTGAGAAAATTTTTATTTGTGCACAGTGCATGGAAGTATCTACGACTATACTGGACACAGCATTTATTTTAGAAAGATGAGTTCCAATTCTATTTAGTCTCTGGAAGGCATCTAGGAGACATGGGTGGCAACAATGAAAATCCATTGCTGAGGGTTTGTACTAGACAGAGCGTCCAGTGGTTGTTGTGGTCCTTGAATGAATTTTCTGCGTACTTTTCTGCAGCAAGAAGTGKCTAATCGCAAATTGAAAGCCATCGAGGTCTGTATCGAGGACATCAAAGATTCGGTAATCCCTGCTACTCTACCGCAAAGTTTCAGTACTCATGGTCTTTTGTCCAGGTTCATTTGAGTTGCAGCTTGCTCTTTTCTGTATGTTTAGTTTTTGAAATTTAGTCTGGTCTCGTACTGATTGTATCATCCTGCCTGGGAGAACAGAAGGACGCAGACCTGGGCTTTGTCGAAAGAGTGCGTACCAATGCAAAGCGATAYGTAGGACTTTTCGCCGATGCCATTGATGATCTACTCCCAGAACCAAACATACCCCTTGCCAGGGATGACGATTTCGATGTGTTTCTCAGTCAGCGTACAGAAGTGGCGCCCGAGCAGATGGATTTGCTTGACCCTCTGCATAAGCTCCCGGCGGAGATCAAACGATACTTGTAAGTTCTGATTCACTGCCTCGAACTAGCACTGCTCGCCTCTTGCTCATTTCACCTTTGTTACTCTGTATCTTAAATGTCAGACTTGGTGTGAGCGGTTCTTTTTGGTACTAATTTCAAGTTTCAGTTCTCAAAATGAAAGCTGCAACATTAAAGGTCAGATGTACTCAAATATTGAGTATTTAAATTGTCTTGAAGATCCCCAGAATCATGTTTTGTGTGAAATAGATATCAGTACATGAGGCTTTATTATGTCTTAAATTTGTGGGCTACAATCACTAGACTAAATTTCTCCTTGTCTATTGGCCTCATATGATGTTTTGCAGACTTTTTTTACCACAACATTCAATGATTTATCCAATATTTTAATCTAAACTAGGTGCTCGTGAAGTTCTTGTGGTAACCACTACTAATATATCCTTCCTGTTTGGGTGGCTATAGTGAGGTTTATATTAAAGCCGAGGAGAAATACGCGCCTTTACCCTTGCGAGGTGTAAAGGCCGGCCACATTGGCTGGCTCGTCAAAGTGAGAGGTATCATCACAAGGTGTACTGACGTGAAGCCACTGATGCAAGTGGCGACTTATACTTGTGAGACTTGTGGATATGAGATCTACCAGGTCTGATTACACTCCAATTCCAATTGAATAATCTCGGGTTGGACATGCATGATCGTTTTAGAGTCCACTCATAGGCAGGAACCAGTAAAACGGACAGCGCTATCATGATTTATGGAGATATTTTTAGGTTAGGCAGCATTCTGTGAGATTTTGCAACTGACTGGAATAGCACTGAATGTGGGCTCTTCTTTCAGGAAGTTAATTCACGCTCCTTCATGCCCATTTCTTCATGCCCATCTCAACGTTGCCTTACGAACAATGCAAAGGGTATTTTGTCTCTGCAAGTCAGAGGGTCCAAGTTCACCAAGTTCCAAGAGGTTGGTCCAATTCTTTGCTTATGCAACCTCGTGAAGTTTTTTCTACATGCTATTAGCTCACTGGGTTGCAGAGTTACTAAATTCTGTTGCTTTTGCTCTTCGCGGCATGTACATTACGCAGTTTTGTTGGCATCAACTTACTTCGTGGAGCCATTTGTCCTCAATGTAGGCTAAGATTCAGGAGCTTGCCGATCAAGTCCCGAAAGGTCACATTCCACGCACAATGACAGTACAGATTCGTGGAGAGCTTACTCGGCACGTTGGACCAGGAGACCTGGTTGAGATTTCAGGGATCTTCTTGCCTACTCCTTACACTGGGTTCAGGGCCATGCGTGCTGGCCTTGTCGCGGACACTTACTTAGAAGCTATGTCAATAATTCAAACCAAGAAGCGTTACGACGAGTAAGATGTTCTAGAAAATGTCCCATCTCTGAGCTTTTTTAGTACATCTCTCATCATTCTCGCTCTTGGACATTTAATTCTGTTTGTATTTTCCCGTCTCGAAGTATCCTTTGAGACTTTCTAATGACAGTGTTTCRAAACTGATCGACTCYACCTGACATGCAGGTATGTGTTGAAAGATGTCGAACAAGATCTCATCCGCGAGCTTTCTGAAGATGGAGACATCTACTCCAGACTGGCTTCCTCAATTGCTCCAGAGATTTTCGGACATGAAGATGTCAAGAAAGCTCTGTTGTTGCTTTTGGTGGGAGCTCCTTCACGACAACTTTCAGACGGCATGAAGGTCTGTRCCCTTGTGCCCCATTGCTGGCTASTCACAGCTGAAGGCTCTCTCTTGGTTCTGCAATATTAGACCCCAGTATGCAATAGTTCCCTTTAACTGACCATTACTACTGCAAATTTAATTTGCAGATAAGAGGGGATGTCCATGTTTGCTTGATGGGAGATCCCGGAGTTGCCAAGAGTCAGCTGCTGAAGCACATGGTGAGCGTGGCTCCTAGAGGAGTGTATACCACTGGAAGAGGAAGCAGTGGCGTGGGGCTGACAGCTGCTGTACACAGGGATCCTGTTACGAATGAGATGGTTCTTGAGGGTGGTGCGCTGGTGTGTTCCAATCTCTTCTACATGAAATTTCAATCTGGTTGCCTACTCAATAGAAGTCCCTGCAAGTCAAGGGTGTGTATACTTCAATTTGGCAAGTCAACCTCTAACAGTAATGATTGTTGCCTCGATTAACAGGTGCTTGCGGATATGGGTATCTGTGCCATTGATGAATTTGACAAGATGGAGGAATCTGATCGAACAGCTATTCATGAGGTGATGGAGCAGCAGACCGTGAGTATTGCCAAAGCTGGAATCACAACCTCATTAAATGCTCGCACAGCCATCCTTGCTGCAGCCAATCCTGCCTGGTACATACTACACAGACAGGCTCTCAGAGTGCTATGGCCGCCGAGGCTCTCAATATCATCAAAGAAAGACGATGATGTTGAAAATCTCTTGTAATCACGTCGTCAGTTGCGCAGCACTAGTGTTAAAATCCTTATTCTAATCTTTCTGCATACTGGTGCAGGGGGCGATACGATATGCGAAGAACACCAGCAGAAAATATCAATTTGCCGCCCGCGCTTCTTTCTAGGTTCGACATTATGTGGCTAATACTTGATCGTGCGGATATGGACAGTGATCTAGCCATGGCGAGGCATATTCTCTATGTCCATCAACACAGTGCACCACCTTCACTTGATTTCACACCCCTGGACTCCGCCACGTTGAGGTGAGCGTCTCCTGATAGAATTGCTCTTGTACTTGTAAACTGTTTACTGAGACAAGAATCCTTGTTTGTTGTGAATGTAGGGTCACTCACAAGCTCAGCTGAAAGAGTGCCTGGAGGAGTATGCAGCCCTYAACGTATGGCAAATTAATCCAACCAATTTTAACATTCACTTTGTGGATGCGTAAAGCTCTGGCGTTTTTATTGTACGCTGTGTATATAGAAAGTTCGGAACCTTACTGAGGTTTAGGGTTTACTTACTGATCAGAACCGTTCACAAGTCATCAATGAAATGGCAGTGTTTACTAAYCCTCCTGGGATTCAGTTGGCTACAGTTGGTAGTGATTTGGTTATGCACTGTTGCGTAGGTGGGTTATCTTATCAGCCTCACAAGCATAGTTGCAACGTCCTGAATGTTTGGGGTCTATTTCAATACAGATAGGTGCAGATAAACAATCAACTAAAATAATTAAATTCAAAGAGAAATTGGATATAGAAAGATACCGCAATCTCAATCAATGTGCTTGAGAGAAGGAATCTGAAGCTTTTTTCTTCAATGATTTGGAACTCAAAGAACTCTTCTCTTCACCTTTCGAATCTTAATTCTATAATTTGTTTCTCTTCTCCTTYCACATTCTTTGAATCTCAATTCTATAATTTGTATGACAAAGGTGACTTTGTCATTTTGATTTTGATTATTTAATCTTAATCAAGTTCATAAATTGTATGACAATGGTGACTTTGACTTTATTATTTTGTACCAACTTTTACTAAAATAAAATTTTGTAGGTGCCGTCAATTTTGCACCTTCACTAGTAGGACAAAACGTGTTAAAATCTTGAAGTCAAGAGCTCCTAATATTGCCACCTTTTGTTTGTTGCTACCTACTAAGTTTCTTTAAAGGACCAAAGAAGGGTAGCAAAAGAGTAAAAATAAGGCAAAACATCCCTGCATGTTGCCATTAGCACCCCCTAGCATGCAATGAATATGAAAAGAATTCAAGACCGTTGATTTGATCGATTAGGGAAATATATGGCCGTGATTTCATGCTCTAGGATATAGATATGATATGAAATATGGAATATGCACGTCATGTAAAATATGCAAAGAATATATGACCATATGTATCTATACAAATTATACACATATACGGCCATATATATGTACAATTTAGATATCCCATATTCTTTGGAGGCCAAATAGATATACCAAAAGTAAAAATATGGGCATGTTACAAGCAACCTTGTTAAGTTCTCAATCTCACAAGAGTGAAGAAAGCTATAACTCTTTAGAATAGCCTACGGAAGATGAAAAGTTCTCTTACGAGGCAACCTATGGGAGTTGAAGCATCTTTTGTTTCAATTGCCACCATTTATGGTGAAGAGTCTAGTTACATGAGTGGGTCTTTGAAATTCATAGAATATTATGAGAGTGTCGGATAATTATAAAACGACATGGGTTTGGTTTCATTCAAGGAGGTTCACAATTCACTATTTGACATTCACAATTTCATCATTTTGACCACCAACCTATCTGGGGCATTAAAAATTGGCATTTTTAAGTGCCTTAGGTTTACCTTAGGTTTGGGCATCAAGGTTGTGCCATAAGAGAAGTGTGCTTGTTCAAATGATTCTTCTCCCGGCCAGTCGGTCTCATCAATCAAGCACCCCCTGTCGCCCAGCCAGCCACGAAGGCTGAGTGGCTGCCTTGGACAGGCATCACGTCTTCTATTCCCTTGCATCTCACGGCTCCTTCTTCATCTTCATCTCATCTGCCTTGCGTCGCCAAATGCCAAGGGCCCCGCACCTCACAATCGCAGGCATGGGCCCTCTTTGAACCGATTGAGCACTAATCGTGGGCTGTGATTGCAGAGAATCTCGTTCAAATTTCGTAGAAATTGTCGTTCAATTTCTTTCCAATTTCGTTGAATTTCGTCGAATTCGTATCAGGTTATCGTTGCTTGAGCAGCAATCATTTTGTTGGACCTCGAGCGACGCATTCAAATGTCAGATTCCATATCAATCCGGTAAAGCTTCGTGAATGATTTCGCGATGCCTGTCCGTTACATATTGGTCATACAACTGTTTTGTAAGATCTGGCCATTTGCCAGCCTCATTCTCCTCGATGATTTGAGTCAACTTCGCAGTGAAATTGTTTTGCACAATCTCTTGTTCCTGGACTGTATCCAACAAGCTTTTCAGTGTAATCGCATTAGCCGCTACCATCGCCTTCAAATCCTTCTCCACAATCTTTACGTCTCGCAAATCCAGGAGATTATCGGCCTGGTGCAAAGACACAGTCATGCGGTTGAGGGTAAGAAAAGAATCTCTCTACTGAGCACGGACATCAATGAGTAATTAATTGACTAAACACATATTAATTCACGAACTATACACCTAAAAATAATGATCAAGCACCACCAACTACCTGCTGACATTCGATGTCGCCAACATGTTTGCGAAGCCTTTTAATCTCGTCCGCCACGGGTTGTTTCTCCTTCTTCAACTGTATCAGAAGAGCAAATCAGAATTGCTTGCCGCGTAAAACACATAGAAGGAGACTCACTGGTACAAACAATAGAGTTGAGTTTTTCATTTGCTTGTGCTTGTGATTAGCATGATGAAATTTAAAGTAGATTCACAAGCACGTGCCAACAATGGCTGCAACTCCTGAAGGCAGGGACACAAAAGGCTGGAAACGGACTGTCAGAGCATTTCTATAAACTTAGGTGAAAGTAAAAAAGCCTAGATCTGATCTTTTGTACCAGACATAGTTGAATTCATAAATACCTTGAGCTCTGCAAACTGGCAGTCACTCCCGCAAATGGCAATCATGCTAGTCTTCGAAAAACCAGTCAATCATATCGTTTCTAATTGGAAAATCAAGTCAAAGACGACCTAACATTGCAGCAACTAGTGTCGAAACTGACTGGGTATTTTTCACTCCAATTACCAAAAGAAGATTTGAAATTAAACGGATTTTCGAATTTGTCTAGTAGTGGCCCTGGCATGAGCCTCAAACAAATCTTGATCTCAAGATTWGGTTACCTTGTCAATTTTGTAATTGTTGATTTGGTCGAAAGCTTCTTGGTCTCTCAGATGCCCAAGCATGGCTTCATTCCTCGCATCYGTTTCCAGAAGCATGCCTCTTGTACGCACCCGGTCCTTGTCAATACTTACCACTAATTGCTTCAATCGCCAATTCTCCTGTTCTCAAATCAGTGTGTGTGTCAGAGATCGTATTGAGCGGCGTATGGAGAATGYTTAGAAATTTTAAGTTACGTTGTAATGACGTCTTCCTGCCTTCATTTGTGAAACAAAATTGTGATCAAAGCAGAAGCAGGCAYATTACCAGAAGGACTTCATAGAGTTTATCGTCGTACTCAGCTTCGGCAGYAGTAACCCGATCTATTAATGCTTGCGACTTCTGGATAATGGTTTTCTCGTAGGACATTTCCGCAAAAACAGCCTCCACTCGATGTTGCTGGTCTGCAAGATCCTTGGAATACTTTCTCAACGTTTGCTGAACTTCTTCATCATTAATCATCAATTCCATATCCAGACTCATCTGGTGGCATCATCCCGGAATAAAGAATGTTAGAAACTGGACATACAGGTAATTTATGAAAACCCAAGTTACAAATTGAAACCCAATTGAAATTCAATGCTTGCTTTGAACTTTTGATTCGTCTTAGAGCACTCCGCTTCCACTTCTGCAACTTTCTTGGCTGCTTCTGCTTCTGCACCTTCCAGTTCCTTTCGCATTTTCTGAATATGCAGATCGTACGCTTTCTGCCTGTCGTCCATGATTCCCTTCGCCCTCTTCATTTCCTTTTGTAGTTTGGACCTCAGGGCGTGTGCCTTGTCGGCCTCTTTGATTATCTGCCATAAAATGTTCAACGAAACAGATACAGTATGTGCGTCAAAACACCCTCGCACTAATCAAATTAGTGAAGATTCAACCTAATTTAATTGAAGAATGGAAACATCATGAACTGACCTTCTTCTCATATTCGTCGTTCATGTCTTTCAAGGTGGCTTCCTGGCTCTCCAGTAGGCTTTGAATGGAAACTTCCTTTTCGCTTTCTGCCATCAAAATACGCTTCTCAAGAAGGCGAAGTCGGAGATCGTACTCGCTCATCTTCTGTGCGTGGAGTTCCTCCAACTCTCGCATTTCAATCAAGAAATCTTGCTCCTTCATGTGCTCTCTATACAGCATCTCGTCGTGTTCCTTCTGCATTTTCTCCTCAAATTCCTGAAGGTAAATCAATTCATGAGAAAACGCACCATCTGAGAAATCAGTGAAGAAATATATAAAAGGCTCATCCATATTCTAACTCAATAAAAACAACCTGAAGGCATAGTGTTTTTTTTAAAAGTATTTAGAGAGATATGAATGCAGTATACTAAGTGAAAGACTGAACATAATTTTCACACATAAAATTCTCAACCCCCACACTCCCTTCAAAGTAAAATATATATAGCACCTCGATATTCTTCTGCTCTTCGTCGAATTCCTCGCCATCAACTAAAAGAATGTCGACAAGCGACGACTCGTCAACAGGGAGAAAACCATGTGGACTCGGGGGCCGTTCCGGCAAATTCTTAGAAAATGGCAAGGTTCGTAAAGTGAATAGAAKAATCGAGCCGTGAGAYGTGGCCAAAACTATCAACTTATGCTTCTCGTCCGTATGCAAGGAGATGATCTTTCCTGCCACACAGCCAGATTCAAGTTTATACTCACTATCAAACTACAAACAAAATTCCACTAGAACTCCCACRCCAGTCGGGAGCATCGGCATGACATAATTTCTAGACTTGATTGCCGAGTTTTAGGGTTTAGGGTTTTAGGATTTAGGGCTTATGAGCATTTTCAAGTACCTGCATGAATTTGTTCCACCCAGACAGGGGTGCAATCTTTGGAAAACGGCACTGCATACAGCAAAAACTCTCCAACGTCATTGGTACCGCACAGCAAGCCGTTTTGAAATAAACCTCCGAYTCTTGTTATGCCCTTGACTTTCGTTTCATAGGCAGTTTGAGCCCTGAAGCACAAATTCAAGTACTTCCATTCAGATCATTTATTTCAAGGCTCTTGTAACATGAGCAAACATATGAGCACAACCTAGGAAAGATCAAGAATGAAACAGTAATAGTAGCATTCTATCACGCAACTCCAAACCATGCAAATTAGCTTCTCTCTAACAATGACTCCTTAAAAAGCCTCTTTGTTTGGTAAATCTAAAACAATCTTTCGTGGAGTTATGAAACCTGAATACGCCATGCTCCCAACAAGAGCCACTGTGATCACCATCCTCCTCCTCCTCTTCCTCTTCCTCTTCCTCCTCTTGCTCTTTCTCCTCTTCCTCCTCTTTCTCCTCTATCTTCTCTTCCTCCGATGGGCTTTCATCATCAGAGGCGACCTCTTCCGTGAGTATTTGCGGTTTAGGGTATTTCTTATCGGTGTCCACTGCTCGGAGAGGAATGTTTGGCCCACATCCATAAACATAATTCCGGTTGGCGTCATACACAATGCAAGAATACAGAGACCCTATTGTCACACATTCTGCGTATCGGGCGAAGCCATCTATGAACCAGCTGAAGATGGCTCCATCAACTCCTGCTGTGGAAAGGTACATGGARTCCTGCGACCATGCCAACGACACCACAGTGCCCTGGTGGCCCTGCAACAAACCAACCGAGACAAAAAGAAGTCCGCAATCAAATCTAATTCCATGACAAAATGCAAATTGAAACAATTAGAATCAAACCATGCAATCGATAGAAATTGGGTTGGATTCTTTCCCAAATGGGAATTCTGATCCCATACTTGCAAATCTCCAAGCTAAAATTGAGATAGACTTTTTTCCTTCACCTCACCTCAAGTGTTCATAAAACAAACTTGACTCGTTGTTTTCTTTAGATTAATGCTTTCTCCAAATTCACACACTAAAAAGACGTCTTAATCCATTGACTGCTTAAGTTCATAGTAGGGATGGAACACCATTACTTATTAAAGAACTCTAATACAAAGCAGAAAAAAAAAACAGAGCAAAAGAAACCTTTAGAGTTGCCATGACCTTCCACAACTTGGAGTCGAATAGGACAATGTCTTTGCCTGCAGCAATTGCCACGATGAGACTGTTGGGACTAAACCTCATCTGCCGWACGTGTCTTACATCGACATCGTTTACCTGCACTATCCTGCACRATAGCTCATGCTCTGTCGTGAATACCTCATTGATTCTTGGAAATCCCAAGATCACTACAGTAGTATTCAATATGTCAAGAATAAAATAGGCAAGAATCAAGGTCATGAATCTCACAACTATAATTAGTTTCTACCATACTTCTTGCATTTCAAAAAAAGAGACGAAGGAAATTTTCAGAGAGGAAATTTTCAGAGTAATTCCACAGGAAGACGTACTTATCTGCCCTAATGAGATATATCTTCACGATTCTTCCAAATGCTACAAGCAAATAATAATAACGGATTGCCACAGCCAAAACCTCTTCATCGTACCTGCTTTTCACCAATTCCGGAGAAAGATCACTCAAAATCTAAAAAAAACAACTCAATCTGGTTCTTGAGATATTTGGAACAAAAAACTAAAAACTAAGAACAATTTATGACTTACGGGAGCGAATTCTCACAGACAAGATAGGCGTAGCTCCAGATTCGCACCACTCGATCTTGATGGCTAGTTACGATGAGCATTCGACTTGTGCAAATATCCATATCCGTCACCGGTGACATTGTATACACTGACCATCAAGCCCTAGTATCCATTGAGTGTCGGTAAGCGAACAATGAAGCATGGAAGTTTGAAAACACTAAAAGAAAATATGGTGGTTACTAGAATATGAAAGCTTCCCAAGTACATGAAACGGAGAGTTTGTGGAAAGATAAAACAAGAACGGTATAATCGTGAGGCTTTGTCGTAGGTAATTTCATTCACTAGTTGTACCTCACATCTACACTCCAACCTTAATCTCGTTGTGCAGTGTGAATGCGGTTGTAGGTAGGATTCAAAAACTCAAGTTTCAAAACAAGAGTCAATGTCATAGTCTTCGTTTTTAGGACAAAACCAACAAAGTAATTCAATTTGGAGGATTCATGTCGTGAACCCAAACAATCAAATTCCACTTTAAGCAAATGATTCCTTGCTACAAAGAGTATTGAGTATTGAAGGGAATCCAATGAACTAGGAAAGACACTATTTATTAGTCACAGGGCTTTTTTTTCATGTGCCTAAGTGGCAATATAAAATGTTATAGTGGTGCTCCAAGCTTCAACATTCATCCACATATTGGATAGAAAGTATCACGTTTGCACATAATTATCACATGTTCATGATTCAATTTTCATCCACAATCTAGCAATTCCATCCAATTTTTTTTTCATTCAAACTTTTTTGGCAAAAAACTGTACCAATTGATTTGTTGCCATGTTTTATATATATATATATATATATATATATATATCCTATAGACGGTTTCTATGATATATACACCTATAATTACATACTAAGTTCATGTACTTACACTCTTATGCTCACGTAATAGCAACCCTCAAATAAGAAGTTTTAAACTCTACACTATTACTGCTACACATCGAAAAAAAATCACTTATGGATTTTATTATTGGGTGTCTCAAATACCTCCACAAGGTAGAGTGTGCTTGGGTCATTTGGTGCCACCGCTAATGATGTAATTGGCAAAGATTCTCTACGAACACACAAAAGCAGTTATACAAAAGGAAATTAAGAATCAATATTTCCATAGTTACGCTCTTCTATTATAAATATTATGTTGATCACGCCCAATCAAAATTTTAAAAAAAAGTGATATTTGTATAGAAACAAACCGTGCCACAAAACTGCAAGTGACCTTTGCGTAAGGCTTACTGGACCTTACCTGAAGTCATCAGCATATTCACCAAATTAATCAACAATCATTTCAGTGCTCGTTTAACGACAATATTCATTATAGTGACCTTTTGCAGATTTTGAGACATAATGCTAGTTATTGGAAAATTCATTTAAAAAAATAGTAATTGACACCAAAAATAAATAATGCTCAAATAGTGATCTTTATAATGAAATTCTTAAATTTGGTGTTGTTACCTATTTATAAAAAAATACTAGTAAAGAGATAAAGCGGTTTATCTTCGAGTCGAGGA
Organism: Pleurozium schreberi; assembly: GCA_006891605.1. Taxonomy (NCBI): domain Eukaryota; kingdom Viridiplantae; phylum Streptophyta; class Bryopsida; order Hypnales; family Hylocomiaceae; genus Pleurozium; species Pleurozium schreberi. The sequence goes on along the minus strand of VACF01000812.1, from coordinate 28,615 downwards.
TAAAAATGAAGCAAATTTCAAGACATGTATAAAATCTCGGTTAATTTGAACTCATACCTCGTACTCTGAGGCAACAACGTCCCAGCCACTAATTTGCATGATCGCACCATCATTTCTACCAGCGTAGCAACCCGTAGGTGTAGGAGCCAAGCACAAGACGTGTCCGGTACCAACAAATTTCTATGATTTCATTCGACATCCTCAAAAATCATTTCCATAAGATTATGTCCAATAATCCACCCAATAAAACCATCATAGCAATCTTCAATCAAAAAGATTGTTGTCAAGAGATAAGGTAGAATCACCCATAACCGACCAAATAAGAAATTTCGGATGAATCTAGAGCAATGCAAGGTAAAAATTTTCATAGGTGTGTTGATAAAAATGATGGGGATTACAAAAACTTTGGTAATTTTATTGCATGAATCAAAATTACTATGAACTTTCATAGGCGAAAAGCGTGCTGAGCCCATTGCCAATCTTTAGACTCTTTCAATTCCGATGAGTCACTTAAAAAACTACTTTTCCATTCAATGCTTCCTACTTTCACTTGGCTGCACACTAAGTTGGGACCCCKATGTATCCTGAACTTTTAGTCCCAACTTTGAAAAGAAGAAAAAAAAACACTTTGACCTTGGTTGGAAATACATTAATCTATAGGTTGGTTATCGGACCCCAATCGGGAATGGGTGGCTCTACCTTCTATACCTCGTAACAAAGCATATTATTATTGTTATTATTATTAATACTAGTAGGAGAACATACATATTTGATTTGGCCCCCTCTAACAATGAAGATCACTTTGTTTTCCGTGGCGATGGCGACGCTATGATCCACAAGCCAAACATGATCTGTTAATCGACACTTGACTCCTGTCCCAGGCTTTTGCTCTACGATTCCTGTCTCAGGATCTTGTTCCATGACACCTGTCCCAGGCTCTTCAAGACCTACAATCTCATCGTAATCCTCCCCCAAGTCTTCAACTAAACTCCAGATTTTAAAGGCACCAGGACCTGCATGGAATGGAAGGATCTAAGGTGAAAGCACCCAAAACCGTTCATTTAAGTAATTCCATATAGCTGGAGACACTTTTTTTTAAAAACAATGTTTTTTTAGTATTAGCGAGTGAAAATCATGAACATTAAAAAAAAAATTAGATTTATTGGATATTGTATGTAATTTCTATGATTTTCTTAAGTGTTTGCTCACTAGACCACTGGAACTGTCCTATAGGTGTACCAAAATCAGCAATCAACAAATTAGAATTAAGTAAGTGTCATTCATATTGTCAGCAAATCACAATCAAGTATTTGGAAGACACATTAACTACACCCAATGGATGCAATTAGGTATAGTCTACGGTACAGGGATGGAAACATGAACGCTACACTAAAAAGTATATTTAGTGTTAGCAACACTATTTACAAACCCTTGACACTAAATATCATTAACCCTACTAAAGTAAATAACATTAAATCTAATTTCTAACACTAAATGTACTCTATGGTAAATTTGAAATCTGAAGAGGTTTACATTTAGTGTTAGAACATATTAAAAGAAGAGAAGGAAATTTGAAATTTGAAATCTCAAATCTGTAATAAGAGAAGGTAAATCTGAAATCTCAAGAGGTTTACAAAAAAGGAAGAGAAGCTCAAGGCGGCACATTGAAGTCTAATATTACACTAATTCCAGCAAAGTTTAGATTTACTGTTGTGTGGAGTAGGGTGGTAAGTACACTAAATGTAATCCAACACTAAATATACTTTTTAGTGTAATGGGTGTTTCTACCTTAACAAGGTAGTCCTTTGATGGGAAGTCGGTAGTCAATTAACGCAAAAAATATCATGTTAAAGCAGATTGGAGTTAATACCGCTGACAGAGAAGATATCATTGCTCCCCGCACTCACACAAATGCGATTCACATAGTGAGGATAGTGCATAATGAATCTTGGCTGTTTCCTCCACCAATTCAATAAAACAAGAATCAATACAATATGATGTTTTAGCAGGAACTTAAATGCAGCATTACCGGAGACTATAGACAAAGAAACTAAATAGATGACAAATGGTGAATTTTGTTAAATTGGCAGTATTTTCGGGCCAAAAATGGTGGTATTCTGTGTCATTTCAATGAAATGTTGTGCCAATTTAATGGAATGTTGTGCAATTTCTAACATATTTTGCACCATTTTAATGAAATGTTGTGCCATTTTAATGAAATGCTGCACCATTTTACTGTAATACTACCAATATAACGAAATTCACCATACAAGTAGGAACTCAAGGCAAAACGGTTGGACAAAAAAGGACTAACCTTTGGTAAATCGGTATCCCAACAGTAAAGTGTAGCACTAGATTGAGTGCTGCACAACAATACAATTTCCTTTTCATCCTTTGAAAGGCCAACATTGCCAATCTCTGTAGGAAAACAAAAACAAAAACACCATCACCATCACCTCCATAATACAATATTAATATGAATATAATATAGTAGAAACATCATGACATAACATTGCTACCTTGGCTTAGGGTACATGGTATGGAGTATACCACACCCAACAGCCTCATTAGTAGCTAATTGGACATGTGGAGGATGCAAAGGATGTTGGGTGTAGAATATTCCACACCATCATTGTAGAGACCATGCTTGCTACTGAATTTTATGGATGCTAGACTAATGAGAGCATTTCGGACATGCGTATGGAAAGCTTATAGTTCAAATTGGGGCACATGTCAGCTAAAAGATATAATGATAAGGTGGGTACATCCAAAAACGCCACAAATTGGTACTATGTCTAGCTACTATTATTAGGCTGTTCATAATTTCATATTGTCTTGTTGGCAAGAGAAAGGAGGTTTCAAGGCACCAAAAAACACACCATTTGGATTGAGTATGCAAAAGTTATTAAGGGTCAAAGTTTGTTTCTAAAAGCGCCATCTACAGTTTGTGTACATGATTGGTTTTGGAAATGTATATAGATTGTAGATGGCGTTTTAAGGTCAGCTGCGCTTTTGGGTGTACCCACCTTAGTTCAAAATTGAAAGAAATGAGTCAAAACTATGACAAGCATGAAGTACCTGTGGCATCTTGTGTGGCATATTTTTGAAAGAGTGAAGGTTCTTTAACCATGCTGTAGATAGAAGCCTGTAAATCCACATGCAGTATATACGTTTGCAAGCTATTTTGTGAAAATAAACTCAATTCAGGTAAGGAAAAAAATTGCACAATACTATTGATTAGGTTCAACAAGAATGGTGTAACCATGAGGCTTTATCATAAGTTCATTCATTCACTAGTTGGACCTCACATCTCCACTTGAATCCTAACCTTGTTGTGCAATGTGAATGTTGTTGTAGGTAGGATTTCAAAACTCAGATTTCAAAACCACAGCCATTGATACCATACCATAGTCTCTGTCCTTTGGATAGAGCCAATAAACAAGGTTCAAAACCTTCCCACAAAGATGTAAATTGAAATACCTTAAATGATTAACAGATGGCTTACAGTACTTGGAGCGCCTTTGTGTTTCTCACACACAACCATGAGTTGCCCTGATACTGACACTGCAATACAACTAATTCTCTGTATACAAAAAATAACTCAAGTTTGTTTAAAAGGAAATATAATTTGAGAATAAATATATGATCTAATAAACAATGCTAGCAGTTTCTATAGTAGTGAATGGATGCAATTTTACTTACAAAAACAATAGAGCATTTGACAAATGTATTCTACAACAAAATAACATTTGTCCTCAAAACATTACACCACCCAAGTTTTCGGCCGTTAACATCTAAAAGGAATGTAATACCTCAGTAGAAGCTTGAGGAGGAAGCACTGGCACCGAACAATGATCACTGAAAGCAATTACAATCACTACATTACTCTACTTGTGGTGTTGTATGCAAGATATTACAAAAGAAACCAAAGTCAAAAGAAAGTGAAAAGGAAGCAATCATGAGCACATCAAAAAATCAACGTAAAAGATAAGAACAAGGACAAGAGAGATTTGACAAAAAAAAAACATAGTGAAGAGGAGATGTAAAACGTCAATTAGATGAAATGATCAAAATTGTTCTATCATTAAGGCAATGATTCCATTGCTACAAAACATCCTCTAGACAATGATCATCACTAACATATAGCTTCTAAAATCATTAAGCTTCTAAACTCTCGTCATATTGCTCTCAATGCTTATGAATGGAAATTTTCTATTTCAAAATCACATATTTTATTACAGAATATAGAACAATGAATGAGAAGCACATGACATATCACAAAGAGCAACTCAAGATGATAGAACCTGTGCTTGTAAAGTCCACAGCCAATTGGAAAAACTACGGTTTGGCTGTTTAAACAAGCAATTTGGGCATTTCGCGATGGGATGCCAGAAAATCCAAACGTATGTCTACAACATATAATTGCAAGAAAATGAAGATTATCTCTTGACTTTTCTAAATTGATGTTGACAAAAATGTATGATGTTGACTTCAAAAATGTAATGTCTTCAAAGATTGTGTGCAAATGATAAAATCTATTGAGAACGTAAGTACCAAGCTTGAGACATAAAAACTACTATGCAAAAGTTTAGTGCCAATTAAACCTCTATGCTGAAATCCATAAAACCTCAAACTCATTGCTACAAGCTAGTTTCATCCAATGGCCTCAAATTCTTAGGAGCCCTAACAAGGCAAGAGAGTGTACTCGCTGTGACGCTTTACATGACAACAAAATTTGGATTTAAGATCTGGCTTTGCAATACAATTCAACACCTAAACCAATGCAGATAGCAGTCATTCTAGATGGCAATAAACTCCCTTGTGGAACTAGAGTACTTATGCTTTAGCAAAATGAAAAATGTGTACAAGAGTCCTTACACCGGTGGAAATTGGTACAAAGAAGGCTCCCATGTGGGCTTCTCCTTTGCTCTTGCTCCAAGCTTGCGCCGCGGTTTTGAAGCCATGGTTGAGCAAGTAGTAGTTACTTTACATTTCTATTCACAAGGAGAACTTACTCCTCAAAGCAAAATTTCCACTCATTTTTTATTCATTGAAGCAACCACACGGAGTCTATTGCACTAAAATTCAAACGACTCATAATTATTTGGATTTCTTGAAGATAATGGCAACRACACCAATCACCATAAATCCTCTAACAGCATCAAGAGTAGGTTTTTTCTCAAATATTTCAATGTCGCTTCAAGTTGCCATTCCAGAAGAAGCAGTGGAAGTAACCAAAGCGTAACAAGAATATGCTTTTAAAAGTCGTTTGCACCAAGTAGACACCACAAGTTTCATTATTGTTGTAACAATTTCAATTCAGTTAATATAGTCAAACAATGAAAGGATTGAGCCCCTTCAAGCCAAGCGGTTGGCAGGCTTCATCAAAGTCTTTTGAAAACCACATAATTTAATAACCGCCCTGTGTATACTAGCTGACATCACGATCGGCCGATCTGATAATGAAAGATTCAGGAACTCATGAAACTTGCGTAGAAGAGGAATGGAATAACTACAACAGAATTGAGAACATTCTAAAGAATAATGGCACATATGAGAGAAAAGAAAGGCTTTCAAGTGCGCCAAACGGTTAAGCTCAAGTTTGGCACTGACATCACTGATATTTCTATATTGATTAATGCGGCTCAAGTCACATCYGTACCCACCACAATTTTGGCTCAGTAATGGCGATTACCGTTGCATGAATTTAGTTTAAACACATAAGACCCAGTTCTAAATTACACGCAAAAAAATGCGCATCATCCTTCTGGGAATAATAGAGTGAATATTCAGGAAAAAAAAGCAATACTATGTCAAGAAAAAGATTTCTCTGACCTCTGAAATTACGTAATTACTGCTTACGCTCATCTGTAATTATAAAACTTCATCCGCAGCAAAACAGGAGTATGGTTTGGCCAATACTTCGGAATTGAGTGTTCTCCTCGCATTATGCAGGAAGATTGGCTTTACCAAGGCATAGCTTCCGAACCAACCGCACTTTTTGAAACGCCTCCTGACCCTGCATACATCAAATGGTAATTCAGTTATCATAGTTGTGACACATGTAAAAATCTACTAACAAATATTAAACTGTAATATGTTATGATTAGATAAGACAGCTTACTTGTTTACGGTAGCGTTTGGCTATGGCYGGACTTRTACYAGATTCGTCGGCTCGCTCCATGTACAATTCTCCAAGACAGAAGTAGAAATTGGCCAGTTCAAGAGAGTAGCCAGGTACAACCTTCTCCAAGGATGTAATTATATTGCGACAAACACGAGCAGCTTCACCAATATCTCCAAGCGCTCGGCAACAATTCATTAATGGTGTCAATGTATCAAATAGGAAGACATGTAGTGGATGCTGCAGAATCACAGTCATAATTTAGGGCCACAAATTTGGACAAAAGAATTGCGAAAAACACCTATGATTTCGCCAATTGTGTGCATAATTGCAGGACAGAGGCTAACGAAAAAACGTTCAAGTAAATATTAAACTTAGATATAGCAGTTTGAGCTAACCAATTTTCCAGAGAAATCTGAGAGGAAACGCTCAAGAAGGATGCGCGCATCCTTAAACTTCCGTTCCCGATAAATCCCCATGGCAGCTGCAAGCCTGTTTTCAGCTTCAACCTCCACTTCCCATGGCTTGTCGAGCCCTGATACGTTCTTCCCAGGAAAGGGRGTAGCCGACACCGGGTTAGTTACCCGAGAACAAAGGTCACATTCCCAAGATGAAGCACCCTCGTCGCGCTTGTAATTTCGACCAGCTAGAGAAACCGACTTTACTTGCACTCCATTGCACCCTTTGACCGAGCACATAGCAGCCTGAGGTTGAAGAGATAAGGAAACGACGCCAATGTCAGATGTTGAGAAAAGAATTATCCAACTACTCCATTAGTCAATTCAAGACTCGTACTTATACGGACCTTCCCTGGTACGACATTTACAAACAAGTTAAGAAAACAGTTTGTGGGTGGTGACCTTGTGATAAGTTGAGAGTCGAGAATATGGGAATCCAGTACCGCTATATAGTATAAGRATTTCAATTTTATTACTGCAATGGTTTGTGAGAACAAAGTAAAGAACTCACAAACCTTATAGACTCACATTATATCAATGACCACAATTATAGCTCAACGCAAATGAACAGAAGAATTGGACTGAACCTCCAAAAAACGGTCAACGGACGATTTGAGGGGTTCTGAGCACCGCATGCAATTGCACTCAAAGTGTTTGGTGTCACGTAGGGTTTGCTTGCGCACTCCACGCGGCTCGTAGAGATTGATGTATGACACACATAACTGCCAAGCCGAATGGTAAAAATGAATACACAACTTGAATCCTCGTACAAATCCAAAAGCATTGAATCAAAATAAAACAAAATAAACWTGTATCCAAAATCAAAGGATTTAGGACTACTCCTGGAAGTACACTGCTACAGGAGAAAATACTAACCTCTGTATCCTTAGGTACGTCTCGAGTTGCTCTTACGGTCATCACTCGTCCTTCGGATGCAAAGCAACAATTTGGCCTACAATCAAAGAATAACCAAGGGTTCACAATGTTGGAGCAACTATTGTGAACTAAACATAAATCAAAACAGAACGATAAAAGAGATTTTGTGGACGTATAAAATCGTTCACTAACTGATAGATTTCAATGAAGATGAGTGAGAACTTTGTGTCCATACTATCATAAGAAGAAGGTTAACTCCAGTCTGAAAGACCGCCGTGAATGAAGCGCCTCTTGGGTCACATTGTCATACTAAGATAATGTGCATGTATTAAAGAAAAGCAAGTGAAAGAAGCCAATAATACCAGCAAGAATGATTGAGCATGGAGACAAATGGGAACATTCCAAGAGCCACATCTGCGTTGTGGGTACCCTGTAATCCCATGCCATGTGCATTCGTGTTCACCAACAACGCCAACGTCTCCAATTCCTCTGCCGAAAATCCCAGGTTTAAGATATCATTGATAAACATAAAATTTACTCCTTGGAATTTGTGCATGACTAAATCCAAAAAACTAGATGTGTCGAGCCCTACTGCATCAAAAACAAGTTGTTGACAGGTAGATACCTCTTTTAAAATGAGGCTGAACAGCAAAAAATGCAACAAGTCTCTTATCAAAGACACTAAATAGATTGAAGAAGATCAATACCTTTTTTTATAACTTCGCTAAATATTATAAGTACCGAGACCTCTGACTGATTCAAAATGTTCTATATAATGCGAAAAATCTTTCACGACTAATACTGGTTTTCTTAAACGGTRGTGGACAAGTGAAAATTTAMAGATTCTACAATTACCGTGCCAATACTTACTAAGAGGAAAGATACATTCGAATTAAAAAAGCATTTAGTATGAAAAATGAACGTATGTAATGGGCAGGGTAGGACCACTAAACTGATTTATTCTTTTAGTAATTGTGACACTAATTTACCCAAATCACACTATTTGTGATATGTTARAKTGGTGCCAGCRGAAATATTATTGTATCACACTGAATTTCACAAAAAAGAATTTTGGTAGTGACATTAAGTATACGCCCTCACTAACAGGATAAATCAGTGTAGCTGCAGTGTTCAAWGTATTCAGGATTCACCAAGTAGCAAAGCTCAAAACAAGCAKCAACGGATCTAACAGACTGCAACAAGAGGCACACAGCTCACCTAAGCTCGGCAATTGCGAGTCAGTGCCTGAGGCACTGTCGGTAACCTGACTATACAAAACCCAATTGGACAAAAGAAGATTACACCCCTTCCGCACCGAAGCTTTCCATGCACTGGCAGCCTTATCATCATGGGTTTGTAAGCCGAGGGCATCCTGAGTAGGAAGTTCAACTTTGTCAGAACCTCATATTTATCGTAAACCCGCAACTCGGCAGCCCCATTGTTCCAGAGCCACATCATATCAATGTTTTTATATAGCCCCCTGTAGCTCCGCAATATGTTCAGTAGGGATCTCTAACGAAAAGACTCTTTAAAGACCAAAATTGTAGAGCAGTCTTACAAATGTTCCAACGAGAAATTCACCATCACATGAGCTATAACACATGATTTAGAGTCACCCTTCAACCCAACAGAGCCCTCTACAAAGGAGCAATTTATCATCTGAAAGTGTAAGACGAGTGCGTGCTGTGCGATGATCCACAAATACAGCATCGATTCCGAGGGCATGGGTATGAAGCGAAATATACATCAATAACGTTGAATGACTTTAGTGAGAATGTCGAGTTTGAGCTATCAAGGCTACATCTCACCGAGACCACCAAAGGCGGTGCGTCACAGCAACTCGCTGCGAAAAACATTTGACAATTGGAATGTGAAGGTTAACAAACGTATAAAGTGCTATTGAAAGCGTCATGACCGGTGAAAGCCTTCTCTTATAGATGTGTTTGCAACATCAAAGCATCATAGCAAGATGCTTGGGCATAACTTTAATAACACTGCTTGATCRAACAAATGCAAGTCAGCATAGAGAAAGATCTTAGTACCTGAATCGTTGAATKAATCACTCCATCTTCAAGTATTCCAACGCCCTGAACATTGCTATGCAATTGCCGGTTCAATGCAAGAGCAATTACGAACTGTAAGAGATCCTCGTCACAATCGGCCAGCTTAGCCACTTCATTGACCTTCTGTAAGAACTTGCACCATGTTCTGTGACGAGGCATAGCCGACGCTTCACAAGTCTAAAAACAAATAGAGCTTTGTTAGTCAGTGGAGCAATAATGCAAACAGTTAAGTGCTTCGTAGGGAATACCCGCCACTACACAGGCTACTAGCAACATCACTTGARAATTCTTWAACACATGGAATAGAAAGTTATAGAACAATTTTGATTTCCTGGAGAAGAAAACTACGGAAGACGGTTACTTCCAAAGCAGAGCCCTGTCATGCTTACATTCCCGGAACACATTAGTCCAAAAGGAACAAGAATAGGCAAAACAGAGCACATCGTATGGTGGCCAATGGCAGTACGTGCCTGGCAGTAAATGACATGTTTGCAGCCAGGACACTCCACCGAGATAACATTCTGGTGCAAGTCTCGACAGCATTCGTGACAAACTGTGGTTCGGTCTTGGGAGCGGGGAATAAAAGCCACCGCCTGTTCAACTACCACCACCTCGCCTGCTTTGATGTCCCTGTCAATGCCAGAGAGAGATAGGGTGCGGAATGAGGACTCCACCGACAAAGCATGATAAACCACTAACCTTGAGCCATTGGGGACAGTTATAGAGGTCACTACCATCTCGATTTCAAGTCACTAGAAACTTCTAAACTGAGAATGAACAGCAAAATTCTCTATTCTTGAGAAAGAAAATGATGCCTTCAGAGCGCGATAACACTAACTAGCTAAAACCGCTCGGATACATTCGAAGAAAAYACAAGATACTCTCCGAAAGATATAATACTATCATGATTATACAGAACCTCCACGAACAATATAGACATGGAATCAAAGTTCGGACACATCCACTCACCTCGTAGCAATAGCACAGCGCCCTCGAAGAGGACGCAGAACTGCCTTCCATGGAAACAAACTCTCCACTAGCTCCTGCGAAGGCAACAATTGGAAAGGCTCTCTAATACAATCTGGTGGATGAGAATTCGCTTTCTTTTTCTTCTTCTTCTTCTTACTTTTAGAAGCCGTCACCCCTAGSCTTTCCTCAAACTCCGCCACCCTAGCCCCGTCCTCCCTTTCCATCTTCCCTTCCTCATCACAAGAGTACTTCAACTCTAACGCTTCCAATCCTGCAGCCACCGCATCTGCCTCCATAGCTAGAATCCTTCACCACACTCGCCAGCCGCCACTTGTAACCTGCATAAACATGAGTAGCATCAGTAACTAATTCAACACTGACAACAGTCTCACCACCTAGAATCTGAACCAAAAAAACAGATGTAACACCTACGGGTTTGGGAATCTTTCCGCAAGAATAAATCACACAACATCTCTCAAGCACAAAGAAAAAGGCAGGATTCTCCAAACCTAATCCTCTTAAAATTCTGAAACTTCGTGGATCCAAAACTAGGCAACATAAACAACAACTACAAACCTTCTCTGCATACCTAATTTCATGGATCCGCCATACCTGAAATAGAAACCGTCACCGCAATCTCACCGGCCGGCTTACGAAACCTGCACATCCATGACTCGCATCAGTTCAATCAACGCTGACTAATCTCAACAACTAGAATCTGAACACAAAATTCAAATGTAGTACCGACGTAACTAGCTCTACATCTTTCAGCACCTGCGAAATCATATGACATCTCTCGCTAGTAGGCGAGCACAAAGACAAACAGAATTCTCAAACCTAATCCGTTGAATTTCGAGAAGTTCCGGGATTCATCAAGGAAACTAATTCGAAATTTTAACTAGTCTTATCGATTCAATGCACCTTCGGATGAATGGACAACAGCATGCTACTTGAAATTCTTCACGAGCCGCACACGATTCAAGCAGGTTTTCGGCGTGATTTCAATGTCCTGAGCTCAGGGCAGTGAACTGTCATGATGAGGTGTGAAAAGAGTTCTGGAGATTGAGTTATTTCGGAGATATCTACGCGTGAAGTAGATAGAAGGGCAAGAATCTAAAACCGCTTTAGAGGTCAGCATGCAAGTAGGCTTTCGACTATGCAAGCCGCATTCATCCAATGGTTGGTGACAAGGAGCAGGTTGCATGTTAGGGTTCTCCAGTGATCTAGATCGTCCATGTTGAGATCTTGGATCGAGGGCCGGAAGCGTCCGAGGTGGCAAGTCTACAGTGGAAGTCCGGAAAGACTTTGGGGGCAACCAGTCCTTGGCCAGTGAGAACTGACGCCCACTCCAAGTCCTTCCAGGGCCAGGGCGAACTGACGGCCAGGGTTAACTGACCCCCTCATTGCCCCTTTTCTTACCCCTGGGGAAAACACTGGAATTCATTTATCTGCCACGTATGACAAAATTTGCAAATTCTGAATTCATATTTGCAATTAGAAGCTTAAAAATGTATGAGGATGTATAGAAATACAAAATTAACGTGGCACAAAATAGGGGGAAATTTTTGCATTTACCTTGTGACACGGGCAATGAAAGGGTCAGTTCACCCTGGCCCCAAACCGACCCCTTTTTGCCCCTTTTTTACGCTTGGAGAAAACACTAGATTTCTTTTTATCTACCACATATGATATAGTTTGCAAATTCTGAATTCGTATTTGCTATTGGAGGTGAAGAAATGGAAAATTGATGCAGCACAAAATAAGAGGCAATTTTTACATTTACCTTATGACAAGGGCAATGAGGGGGTCAGCTTGTCATGGCCGTCATTTCAGTGGTGCATGTAAAATAAAATGCCTAATGTCAGTTTTTGGCTTGATGAATTTACCTTGTATACCCCCTACAAACAAAATTGGGGCCTCTAGTTGCAAATATGAATTCAAAATTTGCAAATTCTATCATGCATGGAAAATTTTAAAAATCAGGGTTTTCCCAAGTGGTTGAGCAAGGGGTTAGTTCACCCCGGCCCAGTATTGTAGGGGAAAACTTAATTATGAATACTAGTATCCCTTGTGTTGTTCCTATAGTCAAAATCAAAGTAAAAGTAATTTTATAATTTTGTGATTCATAAAAACTTCAAAGTTCAATAATTTTCACCTTGTAGGTTCAAATGTCACAAAACCAAGTCCATGCTTCCCTCCTCGCCGAGAGCTTTCCGAAGGTACCAAGCACACCACCGGGGGATGCACGGTCCAGGAGATCTCAACGTAACAAACAAAAAAAAAAAACATCCAAAAAAAAAAAAAAAACCTAACTCAAAGGATGGATTTTGATCTCACAACAAGATTACAATGTTAAAAGAGAAATTCAATTATTGAGACAGATTTTCGGACCAAGAACATGACCAGGGGACGCACAATTTTAAAGATCTCATGTATTAAACAAACAAACAAACAAACAAATTCATTTAATGCATGGAACGATCTCAAAAAACAAGACAAAAAATTAGTTCCTCTCAAGTGTTTAGTGGATGTTGGTTTATCAACTACAAAAACATTGCTTTTTAGGAAACATTGTACAAATGATTATCAAAGTATCACTTTGTCTAGTTCTAGTCATGCCCTTTTGAAGTTGTTGAAGTTTTGTCTTGCCCACAAGACATAATATAAAAGTTAAAATAAAAACATGATGGAATAAAAAATAAGTACTCATTCTAGATTTATTGAGAATTTTATTGCACCGATACGCTTTGGTGATCACAAATGCACAAGTCCCTCCTCCAAGCCCCACAAGGCCACAATTGGTGTGGGATGGATTAAATAGTAAATTTAACATTTTATTTCAAYAAGTTGGATTTTTTAGTAAGATAATACTCCCTCTGTCCCAAAATTATCTTCCTATTGACCTTATTTTCTTGTCCCATAATGATCTTCATGGTGTGAGTAGGAGAAAAAGCCCACCAAATGAAATTCTTTTGTAATGAATGGACAATGGGTGGACATTGCTTCTAAGTGTGGCCATGATGACTAGGGCCCACACGATCAATTTACTTTGTATTATTTGATGTGTGGAAGTTGCATGACAACTTCAACTTCTAGGACGTACTGACTTGGTCTGGATTCTTGAAGTTATTTTCAGAAATTAAAGTACTTGCGTATTGGTTTCTTGGCTTATCCTTTTCAATTCTATGAAAAGATAAAATTAAAATTAATGTAAGCAATATGTTGGTTAGCAAGTAGTTGCTTGGTTGTTGTATTGTTTTGTGAAATTTATGAGAACCAACTATGGTAGATTGCTCTAAAAATGACTCGTTTTTTGGAATTGCTCCTATAGGAGGTATTGAATGGAAATGACATGGTTCTTAAATGGACCTCTTCAGCCATTGTAAAAATTGAGAAAAATAAATATTGTTTATTGCAAGACCGAATCACTGGTCTTGTTTTTTCAATTCACTTTAGAAATTGCAGGTGGATGGTTTTGGGAAGACCTAGGGTCACGAATAGGTGCCTACAACAAAAAAAATTGAAAATTCATAGGTAATTCAGAAATGCTCCAAAAAATATGAAACCACTTGTGTTACTTTCAACATCTATTTTTCTTTCTCTGAAAAATAAGCTAAAAATGTTTTTATTCATGAAAACATATGAAAAAGGTAGAACAACCCTTAACCCTTGAACGATGCAGGGGTGACCCTGGAAATCATCAATTTCTAAAATCGTAGGAACCATTGGCCTAGAAAAATCCAAAAAAAATTGTTGGAAATCAAAACACTATAGAAATCTTTCCTTTCCACCACAAATTCCAAGTGTGGATAGTTGCATTTCTGTCCTACACAGAAAGATGCTCTCTCATTCATCAACCAGGAAATGGCCTCGGCGTCGTTTAGGGGTTAAATGGTCGCTTTATGAGCATACTACCTTAACCTCCTTATGCCAAAAATCTAAACAAAGGTCCTATTGTGTTTGTTTTCAAAGCCATGTGCTGGTTTTTTGAATTTTTTTTTTTTTTCATATGTATAAATTAAATCGATTCAATGGCAAAAAAAAAGACTTTCCACCAACCTAGATGGCTCCATATGTAAGGCCACATATTCATAAGTTCACACTACATAATAAGACCAATACCCGCATTGTTCAAATAGTTTTGGGATCATCAATTCAACAAAATAATTTTCCAAGTTAGTAAATTTGGCAGTGTGGGCTCAATGCCCATCACCTCATCTATTTTGAGGGCTTCTTGATTTTGGTAGGTGAGATTGGTCACCAGTGCACACTGGGTTTTTTTGTCCTTGCTACAGCAATCTCACACTATGTGCTGGACAACACCAACGCGGGAAAGACAAGTCACACAACGGGAGCTAGAACAAACAATGCACAAAATGTTCAATTGATTGGTTAGCGGTGCTTCTCTACAAAGACCCAAAAAACTTACCTTTCAAAAATGCATAACTTCAATTTGAAAAAGAATTTAAAGCTCAAATTTGGAGGATAATAGAAGAGATTCAAGCTTTATTTTTAGGTCAAAACGAAAATAAAAGACATTGATTTTTGACCTTAATCCGAAACATTTAGTTGAACATGAAGATCATTTTGGGACGGAGGGAGTATTGTTTAATTGATACAAATCCTAAACTTGTAACTATATGATATATATTAGATCGTTTTACAATATGAATATTTTGTATTGTATTATTTGGGTACAGACTTTGGAATAATTCYTTCAACATATTCCATGACTTTACTTCCATCTATGAAAAGGAAATAAACTAGAGCATCAACAATTTACCAATTTAAACCCACTTTATATTAGAGGTTAATTTAACAATAGATTTCAATGGTCAATTGAAATATTTTTTGGAGTTCCTCCAATTCATATCTTCTTTCTATAGAAATGAACTAGTTTTTCTTCAATGGACACTATCTAGTTGCATCTTCTCAACAATAAAATCTACCAATTAATTTCTTGCAATATCAATTTTTTACCATCCAATTTTCTCCAAATTCAAATTAACACTAACTAAAATTCTAATTTCAAACTAGAAGGACTATTGAATATTGCATTTTGGGTTTAGGTGTAGGATCCTCGCCCATATTACGCAGTGCATTTAGTCATGGTCAAGATTCACATTTCAATTTGGCCAATGGATGTCAAGGATCTATGTGTTGAAGTTCTAATTTCTTCTCTTTCTTCTCTACAATTTTTGATTGTTTAAATTAAAAAAAATTAATTATTTTTTTTAATTTATCTTTTTGCATCCATTGAACTTATCCATTTTTTAAAGTTTTGTTTCAATTTATACAAAGGTTTGAGACTTTCATTTGATTCTATATGGTGTGCTTTGAATTTTTCAACTTTCTTTGCAATCCTTACATATTTAAGTTAACCCCTAAAGTCCCAAGGCCTTTTTTCTATCAAAACCACTCAAAACTGCCATTTCAAAAGCAAAGAGCCAAAAAACATTTAAAATATTTTTTGGCATATCTAACAATAGGATCTTGTACAAGACTTGCATAAAAATGTGTGGAAGAAATTTTACAAACTTTGGCCGTGTACATTGCAAGCTATTTGTGTTAATATGAAGGAAACAAGTTTCTTTTTTTATATGATAAAAAATTGAGTTGAGATTCTAGAAAAAAAATTCAACAAAAACACACTTAATTTTCACTCATTAAACTTTTTTATGTAGACGTAGATTCAAGTTTCAAATTTAATGACTGAACACTATGAAACCCTAGGACGCCAAAATGGACACCCCTCCCGAAAAAACAATTAGAAACGACGGTTTAGAAGGACTGGATCTTGCTAGCAGGACACAAAGCCTCCCTTTGCATACAAGACCACAACACTGGTGGATACACTTCCATGCAACGCCTACTGTACTTCCGTAGGTAAAACTCAATATTGGTAGGACCAGTGCATGCATGCAGGAAGCTGAAGAGGCCAAGTGCAAAAGGTGGAAAGGACTGCATGCATTTACCAATCAAAAATCAGAGAGAGGCAGCAACACAGGTCAATGGAACTCACAACTCCTGCCTGGCACTAAGTATGGGCTTAAGCGCTTTCAACATTTTCGCCTTCTTTTGATCGCGGAGGAGCTCGTACGCGGTTTTTGGATGGGATGGGCTCTTAGGCGGCGACTCCATGATTCTTGATCTGCTTGAGAAGGCTTGGCATGTACTAATTGCGTGAGCTCCGATCTACGAGTGTTCATTCCCAACAGGAGTAACGAATGCTGCGAGCGTGAGGTCGGAGAAAGTCCGTAGCTCCAATCTAGACGCCGAAGACACCAAATCAAGAACTAGAAGCCTTCAACGAAGCTTTCAGTCTGAGGGATCGACCATGCTCTGAAAAGCCGGTGCCAGGATAAGTTCTTGAAATCTGACTGCAGCCTTGGTAGGGTAGGAAACGGTCATCATGATTCCCATTTTGTTTGGCAGCCAATCATAAAGTCATGAATTTGGCGGTGGAAGTGGAGCGTGTTGTTTGTCAACACGGCCAACTTCCCCAATTTAGAGTAGATCTCTGTTGAAGTGTGCTACTCCTGCTTCTGCAACCACGTCCTTACAATAATGATGAGAGCTAGAGTCCTAACTGTGGGCTTCGAATTTAATGTCAACTATACGGTTGGTGCCGCCCCCATGTTTGTGGGGGCCAATAAATCCACTTCTGCTCTAATTGTTGTCACGTAAAAATGAAGTCACCTGTGAGTCATAGTGAAGTAATTCAGCTTACTTTACGACTCAAACATAACTTAATTAAGTCATTTTCCTGTCATGACGTGAATTCCGCTGTTCCTAAATGACTCCTGGAGGTCATTCCCAGTGCCGAGTCGGAACCTGATATGGAAATAGGTCTGTCTTCTTATTCTTTAGCATGCATAGCCCGAGGCCCTCTTTTATAAGTTATCCTTGCAGAAATTATCCTAAACCAACATGAAATGCCTCCAGATGTGGTCGACAAGCTACCATTCCTAGAAAGGGTAATTATTCCAAGATGACAGTGTGTGCGATCGCAAAGCCAAAAAAAAATGGAACAGGAATTCTTAATCCTCAGCATGCACAAGCCGAGGCCCTTGTTTGTAAGTTATCCTTCCATAAACTACTGTAAACCAACATGAAATGCCTCCAGAGGTGGTCGACAAGCTACCATTCCCAGAAAGGGTAATTATTCCGAGATGACAGTGTGTGCGATCGCGAAGCCAAAAAAAAAATGGAACATGAATTCTTGTTGCCCCCCCCCCCCCTCCCAATTGCTAATCATCCATGACTTATTGACATTTCACTAGAAGATGGTGGCGCAAAAAATACGAGCTGGTGGTCATCCATAGAATATCGTAATCAACGTTGAAGAAGGTGTTTCATGGTATGAATGCATCTTGGTAACTAACCGGCCTACGTGTAACATGGCAGGGAATTAGGTGGGAAGGAGGATCCAACTTCAACTGGGAGTGAATTCACCATGGATAAGTCAAACATTTTGTTCTCACGTCATTATCTCCTTCATGTTGATGTAGAAGTCATTTTGTAGCCGTAATTGTCCTAAGCAACTTACTTGTGACTTCCTCGGCAGTCACATTCAAGTCACATTTGAAGCTCCCCGGCCATATACCATCACAGTGTGGATAATATCAATGCAGTATTGTGTTCCAAGAAGGAGTTCCATAGCCGCTATTGGATGACATGATTGACACGGATGCCTTCATCACCACTACCGGGGAGGTTGCAGGACTCATTGCGCCCACAAGACTGCCAAGTAGAAGCTCCACCGCCAATCTAGTTGGAGCCATCGAATTATCAGCGGAAGAGAACTTACTAGCGCAGGAGCAGTACTAGGACTCAAATTGCCTAATTCCACAACTGCCGTAGTGAGGAAGTGCTTCAGTCTAAGTCTCAGTGAGTGTGTCATGTGAAGCGGAGGGGAAAAAAACTAGAAGGGCATTCAGCACTGAATTGCGTTGATGAACTTGATGGTGTCGAAATGTTAGTAGTTAAATCATAATCATGACAAAGGTGAAGTCAGTATTAGACATTACGGAGTGGCGTTACAAACAGGCTACAGTCACGGTGTAGTCATGTGGACTTCAATTGCAACGTCAGACTGCAGTCATTCACTGTGCACTTATGCTTTTTTCAGTGCAATACCATGTCCATGGTCACTTATTTTATTTCATGCTAGTCCAAGCACCCGACTTATTTGCCTATACGTCAGGCACATTTGTACGAACAGTGCGCTGAATACAAAATCTGAACCTTGACAGTAGGTGTGGTTATGCCCTAAACCGCAAATCCGCCATGCCCTCCAATGTTCACCAAAAGTAGGTCTTTCAGTTTGGGGCTAAACCTGCTACATTGATCGCTCACGTGGATTATTATTTCATTCTCCAATTAATGTTCACTATGCTTAATTTGAAGATTGACGTTCCCCCTCCATGTTTCCTTAAAAAATTCACTTTAGATAGGGTAGCACTACAGCTTAGGTGACTTGCACCCATTTAGCGCCAAGCAAACCCCAGAATAGGCAAGTCTGCAACATTATTGCATGCCCCCCCTATGAATATGCAAATTGACCATGCTAGTGATTCTGCAGTCATATTGCAGTGATCTACCCGGAACCGGCCTTACCCTGTCTTCTCTAAATAGCGAGGTAAAACCGATCATCTTTATCTTTTTCACTTAGTAAAAGAAAACACCTATCCGTGACTCCTTGCAATCATATAAGTCATTGTGTAGTCACTCATAGGTCACATGTAGTTGCACAACTTTAACACGCACTACTCATCCACGACTCCGTCTTCTGCAGTCGCGTTTTAGTCGGCCACGTCACGTCATTGTCGACGCCGTGAACAGAACATTGTGGATGAACCTCAACATCATTCACTATTCATTCGGCAGTCACCTTAACGTGACTAGAGAATGACTTAAACGCTGTGGAGATGAGTCCCATGGTGCAATTAGGGAGGTGAAGTGACGGTGAAGTCGCAAAAGTCTTGCAGTCATGTTTTCGCAGTCATGTTTTTTGTATATTTTTCAACTTTTACTAATTCAAAGTATTTAAAAAAAATCTATTTTTATATGCTCAAATGGCCGCTAAAGTCTACTAAGTTTGAAAAACACCAAATTGTCAATGATTAATCCCAAAATTTTCAACGCTTGAGCTTCTAAGAATTTGCTCTAATTCAAACAAATAGACAATGTTTTATAGGTTATTAAGTTGTATCAAATTTAAACTAGACATTTTAGAAATCACGGAGGAATAAAAACACAACAATACACTTGTAGAGTGAAAGATATTGATAGTATTTGATCATGGGGCTGTTAAAATTGCTTATATAATGTAAATCCTTTTGATCCTTATTTTAATTTTTTATCTATAAATGTGGCTAATAGTATGTTATTAAGTTAGCCCATCAAATTTTGTAACTATGCTTTCTCTAACAATGCTCTAAAATTGCCATTTATAAAACAAATAAATTTCTAGACCAAAAACATATTTAGATACATCTACTTGAAGCACCTTACAGTATTTGAATTGAGAGGATGTGAAAAAAATCTCAAAATTTTCCATTGTGTAGATTACAAGATATTACAAGCTTTTGAAGTGAGAAAATTCACTTTTTGGACCCTAAAAAAATCAAAGAGGTTTCATTTAAATATGATTTTAAAATATTAAATTCAGAAAGGAAAAGGAAGAAAAAATGTGAATAGAAAGAAAAATTTATCAAAAAAGAGGAAATTTTATTTCTTCCATTTTTGAAACAAAATAAATAGGAATAAAAAGGAAAATATAAAAAATAATTATTTTGTTATTCTTAATAGAGAATAAAGGAAGAGAAAGGTAAATATGATTGATTTTAAGTTATTTTAATTGAACATCGAGAAAATCCAAGAACACGTGAATTGGAATTGGGCCCTAGAATCCAGCCCAAGGACTTTACATTAACCCCTAAAGGACCAAACTGCATTTTCTTGCAACATAGCAATTTTGGGCAGCTCACTACGGATGGAGTTTTCATTATTTTTCTTTGAAATTTTTACACAACATGTCTCCGAGGAGTAGCTTTAAGGCCCAACAATTTTCATAACATTTGACTACACTGTTAAAAAGTTATTGCATGATATGTGATTTTCAGTGGGCAGCGGGCAGCCTGGGCACCCCAAAAAAATTCTTCAAAAAGTACTTTTTGAAAAAATAAAAATTTGAAAATGGTTCTTTACAATTACATATAAGTGGAAAGCTATGAACCATTCCATTTGGATTGGTGAGCTAAAAGTTATGAGGAGTTTTAGTTTGTGGGTAAGTATGTTTTTTAGAGACTCCATACTTACCCACAAACTAAAACTCCTCATAACTTTTAGCTCACCAATCCAAATGGAATGATTCAAGTCTTTCCACTTATATGTAATTGTAAAGAACCATTTTCAAATTTTTATTTTTTCAAAAAGTGATTTTTAAAGAAGTTTTTTGGGCTGCCCGGGCTGCCCACCGACCACTAAAAATCACATATCATGCAACAACTTTTTAATAGTGTAGTCAAATGGTATGAAAATTGTTGGGCCTTAAAGCTACTCCTCGGGCACATGTTGTGTAAAAATTTCAAAGAAAAATAATGAAAACCTCATCCGTAGTGAGCTGCCCAAAATTGCTATGTTGCCAAAAAATGCAGTTTGGTCTTTTAGGGGTTAATTGGGGCCGGATGGAAAAACTAGGGCTGGATTGAAGGCCAGATTGATGGCAAATCCGGCCGGCCTTCCATCCTGCCTGAAGCCTAATGTAAAGCCAGCATTAGCTACAATCGCTGCATCTGGGAGCTTCATAGCCATGGCGCCTCCGAAGTTCTCAAGGGGACTGAAAGACGAAGACAAAGAGAGAGAAACGCAAATGCAAACTCAAACAGAAACAGAAACTCAAAGAAGCAGAACAAGACGAGGAGGACGAGGAGGAGAATCAAACGAGTGCCGACACTTCCTCAACAGGGGAGGAGATGACGGACTCCGAGTTTGAAAGGCAGCTCTCCGCTATGTGAGCATGGCGTTTTCCTTGCCTCTCTGTGTTTTTTCAACTGCTCACGATTACTTGTGACTTTTCTTGAAGATTTGAAACCTGAAGTTCGAGGTGAAGTCGAATTGGGAACGGTTAAGAGGAGATTTTTTTTATTGTGAAGAATTAGGGTTTGGGGTGTTTTGGGCTAGCTGAGAAGCGTGCGCAGTAGAATTTTGCAACTGCTTCGATGGGGTGTAATTGCAATCTGTGGATTGAATGGATTTGTTTATTGCGATGAATGACATGTTTATCAAAAATGATTTGCAAGTTTACTTAGTGCCTGATTGGGCTTAATTCAGTTTTTAGTAAACTCGATGAAGTCCATGATTGGGCATAATGCCGATGCAATTTTCAGTTTCAAATTACAGCAAACTTCAATTCTTACAAATCAAGTTTTGGTACCTAATCTGCAAAATCAACTAGTGGCGAAGATCATAACAGTCTATGTTTTAGATTTCAAATTCTACTTCCTCTTTCACCACAAGCCACCTTACATCATACTTTCTTGTTTCCAAATTTAGCTTTGTCTTGCCGAGGGCTTGCACACATTGAATGTAGAAACATCCACATCTTCATTATGGTCTGTCAGCTTGTGAAAGTGCTAACTCGTCATGAATGAAAATTCCAACCTTACTCTTTTGTAAGAGGGCGAATAATGTCTCTGGATTGCTCACTGCTTATGTGTTGGCCAATCCCCTGCAGTTTGAACCTTGAAAGCCCTTCAATCCAGTCCCAAGGGTGGATAACATGGAGACCGAGTTTGGAAGCGAGGTCCCCGAAAACAGCATGTGTGGGGAGTGTGCGATGAGAGACAACTTTGTATCATTGTTCAGAAGAAAGGCTTCATATGAGCCGGAGAGAGAGTGGACATTACCTGACCTCATGACAGCTGCAAGGGAGTGCCGATTCTGTTCTTTGGTGCTAAAAGTTGTAAGCATAGACTATGCAGTCGAGGACCTATATCCTGAATCGACAGTGTGCTCTATGACTGTTGAAGATTTTGGTTTTACTCAATCTGGACCTTATGATCCTAACACGGTGAAACGTGTTTCTCGCCTTCGGTTTGATCTCATGGATAAAGATCCGTATTCTTCATACATGGACTGTATCCCAGTAATCCAACCCTCGTATTCAGAGTACAGTCATCGTATCCAGCTTTTAGCTCCCAATACATTGGAGAGCAGCAGAAATTTGATGCTTCTTGGTCGACCCATTGGCCAGGCACAGATGGATAAAACTCTCATTTTGGATTGGCTCTCCCGTTGTGAAGAGGATCATCCTAATTGCTGGCCAGGGTGTTGGGCCGATGAACCTGACCTAACCTTGAGGCTAATTGATGTAAAGCGACGCTGCGTGGTCAAGGCACCGCCACACTGCAGATATATGGCACTGAGCTATGTATGGGGTGGTGTGGAGCAGTTACAATTGGAAAGTGGAACATTTGAGAGACTGACAAAAGATGGCGGCATTTCGAATGGAAGTCAAGATATTCCAAAGTCTATCATGGACGCCGTTGCCCTTGTTGAAATGCTTGGAGAACAATACCTCTGGGTTGACGCCTTGTGCATAATGCAGGATGACTTGGAAGATAAGCAGCAGCAGATTGGCMAAATGGATGTCATCTACAGCTGCGCTATGCTAACAATTGTTAGCGCCGCTGGGCCTGATGCAAATGCAGGGTTACCCGGAGCACTTCCTGGCTCAAGGTCTGTTACTCAATTCACTGAAAGCTTTAATGGGGTGAACATGATAACAGCTCTTTGCCCCTTTTCTAATGCTCTCAACCTTTCTACCTGGGAAACGCGTGGTTGGACATTACAGGAGAAGATATTGTCAAATCGGCTTCTGATTTTCACCAGGCATCAGATCTTCTACCATTGCAATGGAGCCACATGGTTTGAGGATACCATATTTGAAAATAATGACTCCACCATTGATGTTGTTTTGGAAGAAAACCCGGATGAGAT
Organism: Pleurozium schreberi; assembly: GCA_006891605.1. Classification (NCBI taxonomy): domain Eukaryota; kingdom Viridiplantae; phylum Streptophyta; class Bryopsida; order Hypnales; family Hylocomiaceae; genus Pleurozium; species Pleurozium schreberi. The sequence continues at coordinate 5,120 of VACF01000812.1, read as the reverse complement.
ACGTTGCCGCAAGCCTTCTCTCGAGCTTTCAGCATTCGAAAGGTATCTTACACTAGTCAATGGATACTTTTCTCGAAATCTAAAATATGAAGGTGATGCGCTGAATGCATTTGCTGGACTTCTGAAGTCATTGAGTGCAGAGTTAGGGGATACCCATAGTTGGGGTTTACCCAAGTCCGTGTTCGACAAGGCCATGGTCTGGCAAACCATCAACCATTTCCCAGACCGTAGAAACCTTGACTTTCCTAGCTGGTCGTGGGCTGGGTGGAAAGGAGGCGATTTTGCAGCACTGTCTCGATGGGATAAAACGCCTCCAAAGTATGACATTAAGCCTTTAATCAAATGGTACAAACCTGATGACCATGGTGGTCATATCATCATCAAGTCATTCGATTCTGGGAGTCGGGAAGAGCACAGTGACAATGCGTGGACGTGGAGTGAAGACGACGCTGAGATGGGCGAGCTGCAATATAATAAGGCTCTGATGCCTCCCGTTTCCCACCTCCTACGCTTCTGGACGAGTACTGCAACTCTGCGAGTAGGTCCTGTCTACCCCTTCCCAAGGTATGATGATGAGTATACTTACATGAGTGGTAAGTGTGAACTCTACTCGGTCACCACCTTGAGAGGAACTGCCATTGGCGCCATTCATTTGAACAGGGAGTGGATGGACAACCGGGCAGACACCTTCGAATTTATTGTCATTTCTCGGGCTGTGTACGAACCGGGTTCAGGCCTTGAGGATGCCTTCAATGTTATGCTTATAGAATGGGAAAATGGTGTGGCCTATCGAGTACAATTGCCCTATTTTGGACCTTTCAAAGAGGAGACTTGGATGGAAGCCAATCCCCAATGGAAACTCATCACCCTGGGCTGAATGCCAATATGGTAGGAACCATTGTTAATACCTGTAGCATGTAGCGTCTCTTCCTGTTACCCTCTTTTTTCCATTATTGGCTCTGCCCTTTTGGACAGAGACCATGGCATCGACTATGATTTTTGAGTTTCCAAATCCTATTTATAACCCTTTTCACACTGCACAACTACGTGCACGACTACGTGGTGAGGGCTAATCCGTGAGTGGCCTGAGGAGCCTTGCCGGGGCCGACCCCAAGCCTGGGCGGACCCCATTTCTATTCATAAATTCATATTTCCATGTAATTGTATATTTATATGCTTTATACTATTGTATTATTATAGCTAATGATGTATTTATACTCCTCATATGTCTAATGAAAAATGTAACCATCATTACAAATACAAACCTAGTCGGGTTGAGAGCACAGTGAAATAGTAAATTTGTCATAATTGCATGAATAAGAACATTACATTAATGTTCCAAAAATGAGCAAGGCAAATCATAATCCTGACATCCTACATTAGAAATCCAAATCTAACTTTTAAGTAATTTCAATATAATAAATTTGAATTCACGTGAATTACCTCTTCATGCAGTCATCCATTGCCGTCAAAGATTCCTCTAAAATTTTTTTTGATCGGCAAGCTAATTGATACCATTGTAAAAAATTTACAACGGCATCAATGAAGAAGCTGGGGAATAGTCCCAACTCTCAACATGCAGAAAACTACCACCTATCAATGGAAAAAGCAATGAAAAACAATTAGAAATTGTTAGTCACTACAATCCTTATTTGTTTTTATACTCTATATAGATATATTTCATTCTAAACACAACTTTATCTTTGTATTCCCAATATTCAATTGATAYAGTCATGGATTTCAATAATTGTTGTTGAGGTTCAAATAGAACTAACTTGCATTACACAACAGTGTTCGAATGCAGCAAAATTTGCATTTGAAGTGAAATATCCACCTCTGTCAGTTCCAGACACCCTAAATTGAAAGAATCGTACTGACTCTTTGATAACCAATAGCCTTTTATCCATTTCAATAATAGGGGAAGGTGCCAACTCTTTAGATATACTTTGCAATATGTCCATAAGAGTTTTAAAAATGCCCAAATCAGCTTGGTGTAACATGTCGACATTAATTGCAAGATATGGATTTCCAAACTTTGTATCGCCTTGAGCAAAGCCCCAGAGCGCACACTATTGAACAATAAATACAAAATACACCTTTTGTCAATGTCAATCGTCATTGCTGTTCATATTTGGAAGTTCTACCAATGTAAAATTAGAAACATGCACTTTGATTATACAATATCCTAAGGAAACAAAGTGGTATTGCATAAACAATTGTATTAAATACAACTAAACAAGAACTAGAACAGTATGTGTAGGTTCATAAAAGAAAAGTACATGACATTTTTGGCAACCAAAAAACATATATTTGTTACTTTCTATGTGAATGATACATGTATATACAAGCACATATTGAAACTATAGACAAATTCAACAAATGTAGTTATTTTGACATGAATACATGTACCTCCACCGGATGAAGTGAATGTGATTTTGCAATTGATGCTTGAACCCTTCGTGGTTGTGTTGACATTTGTTGAAAAATTCTTTTCATAGAATTCTCCGTTCAAAATTCATTGGGTCTTCTTTCAACATCTACTAATGATATTGTTGGACACATACACATACTGCATGGATGGNAGAATTGTTTGCATTTGAGTGAACTTCGGCGGCTCATAACTTCTTCATATATGATCCTTTTTCAATAATTTTTGTTGGAAAAGTTGTGCTTACTAATCTAGTTCATGTGGTTAAATTTTCAAATCTATCCAAGATGATATGAGTGACTGAGAAGCATTTTAGTAGAAGTAGGTTAAGCCATAGATGTGATTTTTGGCTACTTTTTTCATTGTTTTTTGACATTTCAAATCCATTTTGCAAACACAATGAGTCATTTTTATGATATTTTTTCCTACCAAAGTCTAAATATTCTAGTTTTGAATCACTTTGTAGTTTAATGGTTTTTCATTTGAATCGGTTTAGACCTCGAATTTCACCTCGAAATGTGTTTTTAAGAAAATTTCAGCACCTTTTTCTAAAACAAAACATTATAAGCTTTCAATCTATACGGTCAAATGACCCCAAATTTGTTCCACACCATCTACAACATTCACACTACAATATTGTACGGTTGAGATCTTCATAACTAACTGAAAGTGATAGTTTTAACACTTGCAAAGTGAGGATGCTTTAAGCATGGTTGGACCTCAGGCGATGAAGGGTTAACTTGTCACCCAAGCCAGGTTTAAGAAATGAGAGAACGATGGTTTTCTTGTATCTTGTGTCTCAGCATTGTTTGCAATGGATTTGTGGACTATCTAAGGACGCAATTAGAGGTATCCTTTCAACAGATATGTGGCAGGATACTCACTATAGCAACTGCTGAAGAGGGGTGTCTAAAGATTAATAGTGGATAATTGCAATACTTCAGTCTGTGATTAAAAAAAAAAGCATCTTCCGTAAGTAGAGAAGCTTGCATAGTATGGGTGATTGCAAGAAAGACCCCCGGTTTTTGTAGCGTTTGGCATAGTACTCATGTTTTTGTTGAGAGTACTGTAAAATTAGAAAAACAATTTTCAAAAAATGTAAAAAATACATCTAATGTATACACCTGTAAGAAGAAGGTACCCTATGAAGGAAGAGCGTAGGAAAATTCTCTAAGTAGGAGAACTAAAAAAGTGCAAAATTTCATGAAAATAAGTGATTTGATGTTTTAATTTGTAGAAAATAGGAAATGTAATTTAAAAATAAATAAAAACTAGCAATTTGGGAGAACTTTATAATAGAGAGATTTCACCAAAATAATGATCTTAAAACCATCTTGAATGTTCAGAAGTGCGCGCGTAGGAGAGCCATGTTAGCACGCATGTAGAGGACATAAAATAATATTTTTTTAGATTCCCTTCGACAGATGCATGCCCATCTAGTGTGGGAATAGACCACAAAAATTTCAGCTCTGGATCATTAATTTTGGGCACTCCCTAGTACTAAAAACCTCTAAACTACAAAACGTGAAAAATTAACTAAATTGAAATTTAAATATAAAACGATTTTTTAAAATTTCTAAAAAATGAGGAATTTGATTGCTATCAAGAAAGACATCTCCAATAAAATTTTCAAGTTAATTGGGCTCATACTTCAAAAGTTATAGTGGATGGAAACTCGGCAATTTGAATTGTGACGCAAAATAGTACTCCCTCTGTCCCAAAATAAATCCAAGATTTCCAAATATACTTGTCCCAAATTAAAGTCGAAATTGACTATCTACAACTCCATGGACAACAACTAAAGCTAGTTTGAGTTCCGTGAAGCAAAAGAATCCATAGTTCTACACTCCAAAGACTATATAGCAATTCAATCATTGCAAATGGAATCAAAATGGAACCTTGCCAATCAAACCTTGCCAATCAAATGGAACCTTGCCAATCAAAATGGAACCTTGCCAATCAAAGGCAAGGAATTCAACCCACAATTATACAAAAATTGCTACTAATGAATCTCTTGTTGAGAATTTTTTGGAGTTGAATTACAATACATTGTCGGATTTGAATAGAAAGGATGTCAATGGATGTCACACCACCAACATTGCTTAGAGAATGATAAAAGTCAATACCACTGGAGTAGTTCCAAAAAGGGCAAAAAAATTTCAATTTCATTGCCTATTTTCAACATGCACAACTTAATTGTTGACATCCATTCTTTCACACCTAAATGGGACTTAGTAGAATCTACAATAACTACACGAGCTCCTTAAAATAGGAATAATTCTTGTGCTAATCTAGCCATTTCCAAGAAAACCCGGATTTGTTTCGGGACGAAGGTAGTACTAGTCTTTCTTGCAGTCACCCGTATGCATGTGAGTACTATGTTTTGAGTTTTTGAAGACATATGGCAGGCAACGACTTTTGGGTCTTCTAATTGGGCAGGGTGATAACTCTTGTTTTTTTGACACTGCTGTTGTTTCAATTGGCTTCTGACTGGAGGTTCAGTATCAGAATTACACCATTCTGTTATGATCCACTATTACAATTAGACAAATGCTTCAGCCTTGCTAGTTAAATTCAGGTTAAATTCTGTTGTTTGACCTGCTGCTGTAAAATTCAGGTCTTTGATTTCCAAGCACCATTTTGAGGACCAGAAATTGGCAGGGATGATTTTGCAATTATACTTGAAGTTGTG
>VACF01000811.1:0-49178 GCA_006891605.1 Pleurozium schreberi | reverse complement strand
TCGGATGGGACTGGTAAAGCAGATGATACAGGCCTATCTGGAGACGTTCAACTGAAAGCTTCTCGTGATGTATGATATCAATTTCTTTCCTAGCAATACGTAGAGCATTTAAACTTTTTAGCTTTCTCTGAAATTGACTGYTTTTAGTCTAAATTGTCGCCCTTGTTTAAATAGTACGTAGTGACAGGGTTCTTGGGCGATGTATTTAGACCGTGATGGGAGTTCTTTGAAAACGAAGACAAAACTCAATTCTGTATTTGCTTAAATCACTTTAGGTTATTTTAGTCTGTTTGGATGTGGGAGCGGGTTGACCACAAGCTTGTGCATTGTGTTATCGAGGATGTTTTTCCTGTAGTTTACATTCGTGCTTATTGTAGATGCAGTGAAGGATCAAATGGCTACATCTGGGGGTTAACAGGAGAATTAAGCATAGATTCAGATCTCAGGTCAAACTGAGTTAAGCTTGRACTCAGATATCAGTKTCACTRWACCTCATGTTCGAAATTCTGGTCCCTGCTTGGTYTCAGGTAGCAATGGCTATGGCATCGAAGGCGAAGATGTTGTTACGGGAATTGAAGACCGTAAGGGGGGATCTGACGTTTCTAAGAGATCGCTGTGCTCAGCTTGAGGAAGAGAACCGGAGGCTTCGTGAGAGTGTGGTTAAGGGAACAAGACCAGATGAGGATGACCTGGTAAAATTTTCTGTTTATTTTTACTTCTGGTGATMGACAAATTGTGTGGTATCGGGTTCCTTTTAAGCAATTCTTAAAACACATGGTTCTATGACTGTGTGCTGGTACATCTTTTATTCTTATCTGAGRTCCCCACGTCATTCTTGGATGTCTSAAGCTGATCTKAATCATAATCTTCTACTGGCCTCTTCTTTTTCTTGTAGGTGAGGCTTCAACTTGAGACCTTGCTCGCTGAGAAACAGCGTTTGCAGCAAGAGAATGCAAATTATGCAAGGGAGAACCAGTTTTTGCATGAAGTCGTGGAATATCACCAGATCGAGTTTAATGAAGACGAGTTGAGCGTTGATGGGCCAGATGTTGGTTTGGACATGAATGATGAAGAAGTTGACCAGATGGTAACAATGGGAATCCCCAAGAAGAGGACCTAAGAGTAAGAATACTATATATTTTAAATGTGCTCTCTGATGTAAAACAGCAAATGACCTTGCACAAGTCGTCTCAGATTTCTCCCGATCTAAACTTCGTCATTAACAGATATTTACTCATGATATGTGGCAGTTGAGGATCTCTCTGTTGAGATTTAGCAATCAAGTAATCTTTACTCGTTTACTGCACCTGAGGGATGATCAATTGTAAAACTGATGAAGGGGCTCATACAGTCTATTATAATATTCTTCTGGGTTTGGATGTATAACTGTATTATAAAAAGCTTAACCCGTAAGCACCTGTGAGCATCACTTCATTAGTTGTTGTTATTAATATCTATAAGCACCATTTCTTTGACCTATAAGATGTATATACCTAAAATCAAATCTTACTTTGTTGTGTCTTTGACAAATAATACAATTTCAAGGGTGCCATGTGTACATTGTAATGCTACAGCCATGTGATTTGTTCTTTTTTTCAAATTTTGCAAGTGTCTAAATTAAATTACAGAAGTTCTTAACCATGATTGCATATGTACAAAAGAAATTCAAGTATCATTCAAGCTTTGAAGAACATACTATAGTCAAAGTAACATTACTCCAAAACATTGTTGAATGCCACTACACATCATGCATATTCTCTCATTAACATTCATGTTTTTTTTATAGATTATAGAATCTGTATATACGGTCAAGCTGTTAGATGGAATTACCTAATTTCTTATTTTTGTCAATTTATAGTTTATTAATCTATGAATATTTTTCAATTTAGAATTTTTCTTGAAATTTTGTCAATTGATTTTAAGCTAACATTTATGTTCCAATGACAAATTCTCAATCAATATATAGGGTAATTAATTTATACCTTGACATATATAGGGCCTTTTTCCTAATTTTTGTGTAGACATAGGGTAATTAATCTATGAGTTGACTCATAATCTTTTTTTGGCACAAGACAGTCAAAGACTTGGAACTAGTACAATACTAATAAGCTACATTTATTTTGTCTACTAAGTTCTCTTATAGGATTCATAACTTTGGCAATTTTGGGTTTTGCAAGCGCTTTTGTGTTCTTTTGATTCWTGATATATTAGGTCTTCATCCATTTAATCTCCATAGCTTTCATTTGTAATGCATTAGACTATCCACTCCTCCAAAACATTCTTTAGGAAAATCTAGATTTTGATATAAAATAATTTGAAACCTAAGCATCTACATATTCAATGATCTTCATCTTGTTGTCATTTGTAGAATAAAGAGGAGAGCCCTAGCTTTAATGCTTTCAATATATATTGTTATGATTTATTCTAAAACTGCTAATATTTTGGATGTTATCAATTATAGAAAGAARTTAAGATTTACAATAAAATTTTAAGCTAAATTTTATATTTAATAATATAGATAATATCAATTATAAATCTAATTGTACAAATCTAATTGAAAATTGAAAATTTTTAACTTCTCTTTATGAAAAAACTAGAACATGGTTTGTTGCAATGCCTTCAACTATGTTGATGTTTTGGGGCATTTCTACCATATACCAACATAAATAGGTACAAAAAAAATTATAGAGTTCTAAGAAAAAATTGACAAAAGAAGAAGTAATTTCAACTTAGTGAACAGAAACAACTTTTGGACATGGGTAATTTTGAAAATATTTTTTTAACAAATCACAACTAATTTTTTCTTCAAACTTCTATGGTAATGTATAGTATGTCATACACTACAACTTTTGTACATCTACTTTTGGACTTTGTACATTGATGCTTATGGTTGGTTGGTTGAATGAAAATATTTTTTATTTGTACTTAGTTTTGCTAGTCGATGTGACATGATTACTTGATTAAATACTGCCACACTACTTATTGTATAAGGACATATTGACTTTCTAGGGATATAGTTTTTATTTCCATTGTTCCACAAGAACAAAAGTTATACCATCCAAATTAAGTATAGCTAATCCTAGGCAAATTAAAAAAATAAAAAAACAAAAAACAAAAACTCAAATGAATTCCATGATGATCTTTAGGTGTAAATTAGTTTAGCCAACTTTTAGAATGACCTTTTTTTATTGTATTGATGATTGTACGGTCTACTTAGCAATCATGGACACCCTTTGAAGCCAAGACTAAAATAGTGGAATGAAGCCTAAGACAAAAAAAAATTTGAAGATATAAAATAATGGAATTTCAAAGTTACACAACTAAAATTTAAGCCCACAAAGAATATAATGTCTTTTCAAAGAATTAATTAGGAATCTACAAAAGAAAGTGAGAGAGTTCAAAGGATTTTAAACCAATCAATGAGACTTACAAAAACAAGTGAAATTTTGTATCCACTTTGCAATTAAGGGGGCTTTTAGTCTCTTTACAATTGTGGGAGTTGGATTTTTTTTAAAACCTATGGAAACCTTTTGAATTTACTTAATTTTGGAAACAAAAGCCATGAAAAATTAGATTGGAAACTCCATCTTCAGTAATGAGAGTATTAAATGTTTTTTTGTGGAAAAAAAATATTTTTATATAACTTATAAAAATAAGTGGAATGTATGGTCTACTTTGAAACCTTGGAGCCTAGATCTATTACAAGCAAACTGAATCATCAAGGGACTTTGAGTTTCCTTACTAATTTTGGGGTTAATTGAGTTGAGTACATTGTACACCGTTGTATAAATCCTCATTACAACCACCATGTAGGACCACTAGAAGTTGATAGTGGCTACATGGCAAGTTGGAATTTGTAGGTGTGTGTTAGCCGTCTTTGATCACTAACCCGAGCCAAACCTTGGAGATAGATTGGGTGATGGAGATGAGATTGTGGAGATGGATTGCAAAATCATGACAAATATTTGAGCCCATCATGCAAATCTTGGCTCAATTACTGCTTTAAAAAGCTCTTTCCCACACAATTTTTGTATTATGATGCGGCCCCTTCTTGAATTCAATTTTTTTCTAATAGAATTTAGAGTTTGTGAAGTGACAAATACAAGGTTCAATGTTAGCTATTGGTCAACTTAAACTTCAAAAGGTCAACATAGCAAGTTGCCAAAACTTCTACATCAAATGTCCTTTGGGGGGGACAATGAAGGTCTTTGTCCAATTTCACACTCTTTGATCGATGTTTAAGATTGTCTTCTTTTTGGTTTTCAATTATGCTTATTTCATGAACATCATTGTCTTCATCATGATCATTATGGGACTTTGGATTTCTCTTAGATTTGGCGTTTATAGATGTTGTTTTGTTAGAAAAGTGATGATTGTGTTTTTTTATTCCTGAAATTAAAAAAAAAACTGATAAAGTTTTTATTTTTGACTGTATATTATAGTATTTAGTACACCATTATTTCAATCAACATTAGAAGAACATCATTCATATAATATCAAATGAACTTAATATATATAGATACATACCAAAACAATATAACAATTGTGCATATAATCCCTTTTTTAGCTCATGATCATGCTTGTGTTCCTTGTTGTGATCATGTCCATGGCGATGTTTGGGGTGGTTATGTTCATGGTGGTGTTCATTATCATGGTCATGAGAGTGACTATGACTATGGCCTTCATGACCTAGTGTACACATTATAATAATATTTATACCAAATCCACCACAAGCTACACAAAACATAATTAATCCATTTATGTTTTTATCAGGGTGGATAAATCGAAGTATTGCTTCATATACTAAAACACCTGTTACCAACCATATAATTTGAATGGAAACCAATGCCCCTAATATCTCAAGTCGGTAGTAACCAAAAGTTTGTCTAGGGTTGGCTTCCCATCCAGATGCATAGATTGCAAACAAAGCAATAGCAAAGCCAACAATATCAGAAAGAAGATGTGCTGCGTCAGTTAAAATTGCTAAACTATTGGAAAGCACTCCGCCTATAACTTCACCTATTATAAAAACAATGCACAATCCTACAGCTAGTGACAATTTTTTTGCAGCTCTAGCTCTCTTTTTAGCTTCTTTTGCATTGTCAATATTACACTTATCATTGCATTTTAGTTGAGCAGCACTTTCAGCATTGTCCATGGTATTTTACATGGTCCTTGATGTTTATTCATTCCACATGTTTTACATTTAATATACAATCTAGATTTAAAATTTTCCATTTCATATTTCTTTAGCAACAAAAATGCATTTCATGTATTTACATTTGATCATTCCAAGATTATATATATATATAACTTATTATACCATCTTAAAGTTCATGGAGTCAAAGTTGTCTTCAAAGAGTTTAAAGTTTCACTTTTGTTAATTGCTTCAATATTATCTATAAATCATCTTTATCAAAATCTAGATTGAGATATGAAGCTTGTTGCAATATAAATAGCGATCGATATATGGGCATTTTTAGAAAACCTATGCACAATCAATATTTAAAGAAAATTTAGTAATGTATTTAAAATATAATATTAAGTGTATGAGATATAAGATTTTTGGTTTTAATGGTTGAAAAATCATTCTTTTAGCTTGTGATTTTCATATTTGAAGAAACACGTTGTAATTTTCTTAATTAATTMCAACTTTTTACCTTGCTTTTGTGAATTTTTGAAATAAAAATTGAGGTTTGGAATTTGTGATGAGATTTTTAATTTTTAATTTACTATGAGTCTATGACTTGATTTAAATTCAACAAATTAGCTATAGAATAATCAATTTTTCTATTTTTAGTTTTATATTGATGTATAAATGTAGAGTTTGAAAATTTTATACTATTTATATTAACAACTAAAAAAATTGAATTCACTTGAATATTTGAAGTGGTGCAATTTTACTCAAATAAATGATACATGGTCTAATTTACACACATGAAATATAAGTAATAATTGAATCACCATATTTAATTTTTTTGGATAATATTTTTTTTATATTCAAAATTTGTGAAGACTAATGTCTTTGAAAAAACAAATATTCCATACTTTGGAAAGAATAAGATAAAATTCTTGATCTATAAGTAGGTCAATTTTTTTATAACTATTTTTTGGAAAAGTTCTTTAAGATTATGAAATAGAATACATATTAATCATTGAAAATATAACTGGTAATGAGAAACCCTTGCGCTTATATACAATTATTCTATTAATCAGAGTAAGAAATCATACACTTCTTCTAACTTACAATTTTCTTAATATTAACTCTCAAAATAGAACTTGAATACTTTATTGGATTTTGGATATATGGTTTAGGGTTTTATTGATGAACATATCTTCAACACATTCAACAATTTAGATCTCAAATTTCAAATAAATTTACACAATTGCTCTAATGCACATATTTATTAATGTTAGAGAACTTACCTTACATAATTTTAAAAGCTTGTGCAAGGCTAATACTTTTTATAAACAAAAATTATATTTATCAATAAAGGTCAATATTTTGCATTCTTTTATCTTATGGAAACATGTAAATGTGATAAAAACTTCTTGATTAAAGGCATTATTGCATCGTTGTAAGATTTTAATTGCATTGTGCATACAACAAATTTCCACCTCCGTATTTGTAGATCTAAATTTTGTAGAGTGAAGATTGTATGAGCTTGCAAATTAATATTAATTCATAACAACTACATTCAACAATTGTTAAACATCATTGCCACCTAAGTTTGATTAACAATATTCCAGTAAGAAATTTCTACAAAATATGCAAAAAATGACAGTAATAATGAAAACTAAGCAGTCTCTCCAAAAATTGAAAGGTCCTAGGTAAATGGTGTAGATAAGGTCATTAACAATAAATATTGGTTATTATATGTAGCACAATAATAAATAAATAAATACCAAAGCATTATTTTTTATTTTGAGACTAAATATATTTTATTTGTTTGTAACTGGTTCTTTATGTTTTGGCAAATGAAACTATAAAATATGTTGATATAATTCAGGAATTTGTTTAATCAACATGTGTATTCCAAGTAAGGCGCCTGATTTTCACACTTATGTTTTTAAGTGATTATTGTTATTAAGAAGCTTCAAATTGATATAATAAATAATATATTTTAGGATTTAAAAAGGAAACCTTGAATTTTTGAGAGAACGTTTGTTATATATATTTATTATACAATTTATCAAAATAAAAAAGCTTAAAACTTCTAACTTCTAAAAACGTCTAAACTTTGTAATATATGTTTTACACTTTTATCAAATTAATAAAAACGTACCTTCAAAATTTAATACTCCTTCTATTTCCAAATGATCTTCTTGTTGGACAAAATGTTCTCGATTAAGGTATGAATTTTTTAGAGCTATAAGTAGAGTTTGAGGTGCTCCTATCATCCTAAAATTTAAAGTTCACAAGCCCTTTTCAAAATTTACTTTTGGAAAACTCAAAAATAAGATTATAGAGGCATTTTTATGGAGCACCGGTGGCCACTTAGTTGCCTAGATCTACACACCTAGACCAATGTACAATTGGTTATTTTTTATTGAACACTATCATTGCTTGTGGCCCGGTGCTTGAGCTATAAACCTATAGTAGATGACCATGTGGATGTTGAGTTGTGAGTTGTGACCTAATTTAGAATGGCAGCTAGTATGGGCCATGCTCTCAACAATACACACTTTTGATGAGAGTTTTGTTTTGTTGGTTCAGGAATTGGCACTAGCCCCCCTTCCCCCAACCGCCTTTTTTTCCCATAAGAAGATGCAACTAGAAGATCATTTTGGAACAAAGAATGAAAAAGAACCCAAAGATCATTTTGGGACGAAGAAAATAGTAAAGAGCTAATGATTAAGATTTATTATATATTTCTTAATCCCTAAATGCCCTAAGTCACTTAGCCAACTCCAACATACAAACTTATTAAAATTTTCTATTGTATTATTGAGTAATAGTAGGATCAAGAAGATCTTTTAAACCAAGTACCACTGAAAAATAATCAAATGATTTAAGTTATCCAAAATAGTGAAAATTAATCATTCAAAAGTAAGCATCAATCCCTAAATCCAAACTCCAAAATTTTGTAATACAAAATATTCAATAAATTGGAGTTTTCTCAATACAAAAACGTATCCCAAATATTTCAAATCATATATGGTTGCAAAATATAAAAAATTGACTCGTATATGACTAGGGGTTTAGGCCAATGTTATTTAGGGCATATGAATAGAGCTTTACACCCACTCAAGCTCCAAATAAATTTCTTGGTTATCCTATTTTATTCATTTTTTGTTGAAATTTATTTCAAACAAATTAATTTTTTGCTCTGGTAATTGAATATGATTTAGAAATGATTTTATTCATATCAAAATATTTTTTTCAAAATAAAAGGTATTTTATTCTATTTTTCAATTCATAAAAACCTTTGAAATTCAATAACTTTCACACCATATGTCTAAACACTACAAAACAAAGTCCATGCACCCCTCCTTGTCAAGAACTTTTGAGTGGTACCAAGAGCACCGCAAGACACCTCACGGTTTGTTCAAAGTTTGTTAGATCTCAGTGAATCAAACAAACAAAACAAAACAAACAACCTATCTTGGTAAAAATTCCAAAACTTTCCAACATACATGTATTTGACATACATTCCAAATGTTCATAAAAGAACCTCAAAATTTTAAAACACACATTTCATCTATGGAAAAAAATAAAAAATAAAAATTTCATTAACATGCACTTACAAAATGAACCTTCAAAGTACAGGATTTTGAAGTTTGACTACGAGGTCATATGCTCCGTGTAAGAGGACCATGATTGTTTTGTTTTTTTSTTTTGGATCATATAATAAACTTACAAAGATTATGCATGCAAAATGTGAAAAAATTTGTATGTACGCAATATATAAGACCTACGAGTTTATCACATAAAGTGCAGGGCTACAACACCATCTCAGTCACAGCTCAATTACGCAAGAAATCCAAGTTCCCTGCTTCCTCTGCGTCTACTTTCGCTGCAACATGGCCTACGCGGCTGCCTTCTTGCCTTGGAATTGGGTCTTCACTAATATAAACTAAATAGACGATGACATCCTGGACGTTTCGAAATGAACCATAGAAGCAACTGCTCTACACTCACCATATTGAAGCTATATTKCCTATTTCCGTTTTAAGCTAGTTCTGCATGTGTGCTGGAATCGTTTCGGTTCCAGAACGAAGACCCCTAATTAACAATGAGTAGAGTGAGTCAAAGTCGACCTAGCTTATCCTTCTTACCTTCAAGGTAGACTCGTAAGAGTCGTTTCTTATGGTGCCGCTATGAACTTAAACGAGGTTCGGAACCAGGCCATTCCATAAGCACTCACGATGTGGACTCGTGTCCTTCAGCAAGAGCTCCAGATTATTTAACTCCGTTACTCGATGTCCATGCTTCTCATCTTCCTTTCCTCCGACATGCTGCAGGTGGAATCCAAACGCAGAATTAACACCGACTCCATTTAGATATCGACAACAAAAGGTAGCAAAACCCGGCTGCAAAAGTTMTCTCTCAAAAGAACCTCCAAGGAATTTGCTTAGAAAAATCCACTAAAAGGACAAGRAAATCTGAAATTTTAAACCCTGATTGGCACACTTAAGCACAATAYAACGAAGGATACAGCCTGTATCCACAACATGGTATAGACGAAAAGAGAGCCTCTACAACAGCTTCATTAACCACTTCCAAGACGTGACGATTTTCCACTCACCAGCCAAAGGACCCAAAGCTTGTACGCAGCTGCATATTCTTTCTGCCTGCAAGCATCATCAAGTGGGTCTGCCTGACAGGCCGCAATACAGGCGTCTGCAAATTGAAGCTCTCTCTCAGCAAGCTGGGCTGCTCTTTGAGAAAATTCCTCCTCTTCAAGCAATGAAGGTATGCTGCCACCGACATTTGATTTGACTGAAAGTGGGGTTGAAAC
The DNA here is from genome assembly GCA_006891605.1 of Pleurozium schreberi. Classification (NCBI taxonomy): domain Eukaryota; kingdom Viridiplantae; phylum Streptophyta; class Bryopsida; order Hypnales; family Hylocomiaceae; genus Pleurozium; species Pleurozium schreberi. The sequence continues at coordinate 39,216 of VACF01000811.1, read as the reverse complement.
GCACATCCTGGAGTAGTTACTAAAACCCCAGATTAAAAACCGTCGATGAAGCCATAAAGCCTACATACAGAGGTAAAAATAGGATGCTTCGAAAATYAGAAATGCTGAATCTCACAATACTTGTGTGCCGTGCAAAAATTAAATCCTGCATCTTTGTTAAGCAGCTGCATTTTTTTCAATTTACTTTGCAAAGATAGATATCTATGGAAATTAAGGCCGAAGGACGAGAATGTACCTCACGACCAATATATAATTCAATCAGATTCTTGTTCCAGGAAAATTCTTCCTGGAAAAACACGATAGTATCAGTGCAGAATATTCCAGGATTGGCTTTAAAATCATATAGCATGCACAAGGTTGAAACATAAGWTTCATGAAAAAGAAAGGAGTGCAAGCCATTTTCTTGGCAATCAAAAAGAAAAGTTGTAGCTGCTTCAGGGTGTCGAATACCAAGATACGAAATGATGACCCTAAACTATACGTCATACACTTATCCTACAACCTGTAAATAATACCAGGATATTGAGATAACTGCAATGAGGACTGTGAGGTTTACTACGATAAAAAATGGTGACCTAACCCGTACGCCATACACTAATTTTAAAGTTTGTAAAGAATATCTGCAAGGAGGACTAAGAGGTTAAGTCATAGTGACTAGCACTAATCTCGGATACTGCAATAAGGAATTATTGATCTGTCATTTTCTACCAACTTCTCGTTCCTCGGAAGATACATACCTTCCATAATGTAGTCACGAATTGCGGATTCATAGATAAGGCAGACGATAAGTTAGCCTGTGCAGTGGAATCGGCTAGAGTTGGACCGCTCACTGTCTTTCCATTGGGCGTTAATCCAGCCTGAAGAAGACCTAATAGAAGACACTGCAATAACAGTCTCCCACTCAGCAAGTATACTTTAGTAAAAGAYAGACAAAATCAGAGACGAGGCATGATCTAAAGTTGGACAAATTCCTCAAAAGTAAGTCTAATCTAACTTGACCATGTAAGAATAAAATTATTTTGAGACTATGGAAGACCGAATGAAACTATTTTATATTAATATCRAGTTGACCAACCTTCATACGGTTGAAAAAATGAGACACTGGGTTAAATAATAGAGCCCTGAAAATGTAACCTGCAATCAARATTATCATGTGCATATATTTACATTTGAAGAGAACCAATGTAKTAAGGAGCAACAGGATTATCACAATGACCAACCCGCCTATAGTGGAAGCAGCAGTTATCAGCTACATGTTTTTGCGCCCATCTCTTTGTATCTTGTAATTCCAATGACGCCTGCGTCACAAAAACAAACCAATCAGAAAAGCGGTGTTACAAAAAAAGAAACACAATGCATTAGTGAGCTTAGCATTTAGTACAGAGCCAGGAATTTACTAGAAAGAAAGGAGGAATAGAAAATCATAGAAATTAGACCTGTTTAAGTGTCATACGTGAGACTAGCCAATAGCGATGGCGCCACGCCCGGTAGTTCATCGTCGACCTCTGCACCACAGGTGAACAGTAGATATTAAGTCACGCGGACAAATTGGTCTAATAATGATATTGCTACACGTCGTTTGCGTCTTTCTCGAAATGCATGTAAACTTCATAGGTATAAGAGGCTGAAATCTTAATCAGAACTATTGGTTCGCTACTAATGCTAAAAAGCTGGGATTCCTCTTTCTAGAGCGTTCAGCAAAATCGCTTACTTGATACTCAAGTAACTAATGGCATTTGCCAGTCTAGGGTAGTGATCGTCTGCAGTTTGACCGTGGATGTGTCGTCTTGTTCATAATCGGGCAAGCCCTTTAAAGGTTGAACAAATTCTAAAAATTGGATAAAATATTTGATTAAAGGCACAATAGGTGATAGAAAATTTAATGGAAATTAAAATAGTATACCCCAGCAATGGCTTCGACAAGCATTGAATCGCCTTTAAGGATTGAGTCCAGAGTCTTCCAACACATTCCACCAGAAATCATCCGGTTAATAATCCACCGCCTGCCCAAAACATATCCCCAGTACGTCAAGAAGCTGAAAACTGCTACGTACTTGGGAATATACAACTTAAGGAATAACTTTTTGTGTAAACATGCACGAGAAATAATCCCTAAAAGTAACAACTACGGCTATAAGTTCCACCTAACATAAAAACGATGATACAAACAGAAAATTGTGAATCTGTACAAAACAAAGTAAAGTCTGAAATTCCCAAACACAAACTTAAACATTCCATGAGGCAGGAGTCATAACTGGAGGAACCATAACTCGACTGTTTGAACATCTGAGGTACTGCTTGAAAAATCTAGTGAAGGACCCCCCTGACTAATTCTTCTGAGAATCCAAAATAAGAATCGAATCTGCTAAAATATTAAAAAATGTGATACTATCAAAAAAGAAACCAGAAGCTCGAATGTTTTGAAAAGTAAAACGAACCTGTAAGCCCACGACTCCTCGCTCTTGGGCCCATAAGCTAACACCATGCCCGCTAAACGCAGCTCAGCCAAAAGAGAAGCTTCAGTTGCCTCAATTCTCGACAGTATGCGCTTTCTACAACAAAGAAGTGCAATGGCTTTTGCATACAATATTCAAGCGTCATTTCATAGTTCATGGCTAAGCTTGACTACAATTTCCGTATGTGAGATAAAAAAACCAGACCTCACTATAAGGTACACAATCATCATTGTCAAACTCCTCAATTATAGAGCAATAATTGCGCTAGTAGAAAGATTAAATAAGGACAACAATGCAGGTGTGGCAGGAAGTCAGCTAATCATATGTACAGGTGAATATGACATCACAAAGTCCAAAGTAGAAAATATGAACATTTAGTTTTTAAGTTCTACTAAATGGACTTACTGGACGTGCAAGATTTTAAATTGCATTTTGATTACAATAAAGTCCAGAAGGCACCGACAAGGAAGAGAAAATACTGACACTTGTTTGAGAGAAAGTGAACAGTCACCTGCACTTCACTCATTCAGCAGCTTTCCCTTTCCTYCTAATATTTTCCCCAGTGCCAGAGCCATGAGCTTCTGTCTCTAACAAATAGCACAGCATGTTATTGATGTTGTCCCCAAAGATGCTGTGCGCTTCCATGACTCGCAAATATCTGAACCCCATAAAGAGCAGCATCCGGACATTCTCTGTTATCACACTATCTTCATTCTGASTAGACGTTAGTGGGACGGATCGTCGGTTGAAAGCCTGAAGAGWGTCCGTCACGTCGCCGGTGTTTCTGGGACTTYCAGCTGCAATCAACAAGCATCGACAGACACAAGGTTAGMAGAAATTGGAGYTAAATGATTCTGCAATYGTGTACGCCTCTGTTTCACTATGACCACCATAKTRGTGTACTCACTGATGAACACCACTAGTTGAGCTTTGGATCTTGTGTAGGCCACTTGTTGCTTAAGTGACTATTCGCTCAAAAGCTTAATGATGGTRATGGTGGTCCCCAYAAAAATAATTTAACYGAATAACTAATTTACTCTATGGCATGCTATTTTGCTGTCACCTTAYTCACGGATGACGCAAACAAGAGTCAACAAGGTACCTTCCYTCCCAATCACCCCCGAGAGCAAAYGTCCAATTAGATGGCMRCGAATGCACMGACSAAATTTCTAAGGTCGTAACATGACCCATCAAAATCTGSAGAGGTAATTGTCTATGAAAATACTTTAAGGTAAAGAACCCATCCCCGTGGAGTTCCTTTCCCGAGGGTTGAAAAGTCACCCATTTTCAACACAAATGCCATCCAACCCCCTAACTTGCAAGGAATGGGATCAACTTCTACCGAGGTCAAAGATGCTTTCATCAGTTCCCAGAAGATGCAATTCTCATGGTTCGTGATTGAGACCCTCCTATTTCAAACTTGACGATTCATACCCTATTCATACAATAACCCCAAATAATACACATTATAGGTCCATGGCATCCCCTCAAAACGGAGCCACGAGTACAAGACCATCCAAAATAATAGAAAAYGGAAATGGAAACCAGTCGAACAAGCTGAAAGACGCAGGAATAAGTCCCTACCTAACCAAATTTCGGTTAATTATCCAGTACACAAACCACATCACACTAGAATAGTAGCCAGAGCAAACCAATTAGGTCAATTGAGGAAACGCGAAACGTACTAGCCCTGGAAGAGGACGGCTCTGCGCCTGCTGAAGTAGAAGTCTCCTCTTGCCAGGAATTGTGAGCTCGACGGCTCTCTCCTTCCAAATACTCTGCACGAGATGCCTCCATTACCATGCGTTCTATCTCTTGCTCAGTCAATTCCATGTCAGAGTAGTATCGCCCCTCTGCAAGTAGAACCTACATGTTCACCAATACATGAAAGGATAAAGAATCAAGCCACAAAACGTTGTAATACAAGGGACATGTTACCAAACACCACTTCCGCAGGACACTTGAGAGTGCAGGAGTCGATGCGAAAAGCTTGAGATCATAAGAAATCCAACAGCTTGATTGGAGTMAAAAAGAACTATTTATTCTACCTTRTGTCGTTCAGTTTAAATATGTCCACTTTACACTAGTCGAAGTAAGAAAAACGAGCACGAGGAGGTGGTGCTTACATGGCTCCTATGTGACTAAAAAAAATGTTTCAAGCTTCCTCTGTAAGGAGCATGGGCACTTGTTACACCAAGTGCATCACATGGTGTCGTAAAAGCAATGGATAAATTTAATACTGTTATCTCAGTCAWTTGTTGGTTGAAATTTTAAGCTTGCCGCTTTCACCAGTGCAATACAAAGTGACCCTAAGTAACCACGTCCTTCCTCTGAATGACTGCGAGAGGTGATCATCCCGACTTACGAGTGAATCGGACTGTGTTTGAAGTTTAAACGATCAAGTTCACATCAATACGTGCCGGATAGAAATTGTGCATATGCCCGTCTAAAATCTCATAAGGAGTAAAAGAAATGGAAGTACTCTACCTTGTTTATCTGCTGCTCTTGCTGAGCATTGAGCGCTGCCTTCACCTGTTCAGGCTCTATGTTTCGCTGCATCCACCRGACAACACCGGACATGTGAAGTATGAGTCTATGATTCTCCAGTCCAAACTTTGCCGAAAAGTTGAAAATAGGCAATGAAATTTAAATACGGTAGTAATTCCACATCAATCAAACATGTATCAACAGAAACATTTTAACTTACCCCYCGCAGACTACCAAAACCAAGSCCTACTCCAACGGCTGGGTTGCACGGGTCTACAATCGAGTTGTAATGATTCCCTCGATGATAGCTCAAACGAATAGGTGGTAAATCAGTTTCATAGCTTCCATGAAATATGTTTATGGGCTCTGACAATACAGCAGACAGATCAGGTGAGGGGKAGGAAATCAGGTTTGAGTGCTGGAAYGCGGAAGTATCCTGATTAGATTAAAAAAACAATTTCCTTCTATAAAACATATCTGTAATATTCAAAAACGATTCTCTTTCCAATAACGGAAAAATGCGGCTGTAGCAACTGACCAAAGACAGAAAGTACCTGTACTATACGAATATATGTGAATCGGTCGATTATAAATCTCTGCCATTGCTTGTATTTCCAAGTTATTCCCATGAACCTTCAATGTTACAAGTCAGTTTATAAGATAAGAAAAAAAGGTTACTGGCTATAACAGTAACAAATATCAAAGACTTGACAGGATAGAGCATAATTGTTTAATGTCGTTGCAAGTCAAGAAGGAAAAAAATAAAAGAGCGGCTAGAAATCCGATCAACTTCATTGAAACATAGAGCCAAACCTTATCCCTGCGCTTCCTTTTGCAATAAGCTGTGAAGCTCTCCGTCACAAATTGTGAGAAATGATCCCTCTCTTTCTCCTGCCAAAACCAGAACACAACTCAAATTCCATTCATCTCCAAAACAGGACAAACAACCGTCCTTGTGTGTCTTCAGCAGGTGACTGCATTCTAATAGCACCCCAAGGAATGGGCAAATGGGCAATAAACTAATGAAGAGTTTTCACCTTGGATAAGCCTTAAAATGCCTAGCATCTAAAACAAGCAAGATTTAGTTACCATCTATGTGAAAGGAATTCACGGGAACATTTTCAACATTTTTAGGTGAAGCTTAGAATGCGCATATGCAAATTGAAACATCTAAAGCAGTCAAAAGTTCAGAAAAACAAAGAAGTCACTTGGGAATCTAGAAGTTAAGAAGGACTAGACGAATCGAATAACATCAATCTGAAAGAGTACCAACCATGTAATCGATACACATCTGCCGAGTCTCATCATACATCTCAGGGTCCCCATATACCCGATCTGTCACAGCACGGAAGAGACAGTTCCCGTCCTCAGCCATGTGCCTGACTTCCATGCCTTTCACACGTCGCAGCTCCATCTCAAACTGACGTTCTCTCTCTGACTGCATCATCACCGATGGAAATGAACTGAAATCAATAGCTGATAAGAATGAGTTTGGTCATTTTCACAATCAGTCATCCCCAAGCAAACATCGAGTATGAGTGCAACGCTCAACAACCACCGTAAGGAGTGCATCACGTACCTGGTTCATACCATTCTAGAAATATTCAGATCGTAATGTAAAATTTGCGATGCTTCTGTGCTTTCTGAAATAACTAAGATGAAGGTAGAGAATACTAAAAAACTCGGTTGAGCTTCAATTAGCAAATTGAGTCTTGGCTAAAAGTCTATGGCCACTAATACTTGAATGAAAATGCGGCTACAATTGTCCCTTAAATAGTGGTCTACAACCTTACACTTCGAATGGTTGCATAAGTAGTAATAGAAATTTGATATCAAGAGAATTTGGCTCATAGAGTACCAAAATGATCTCTCCGGTGAGCTTTATAGTGATCTCAAATGAAAGCATAATTTTACATATTAATTAAAATGCTTTGATTGACGCAAATAGTATCCTCAACTTAGAAAAGAGCATAAGGTCAAACTAAAGGTCCCAATCTTAATGGAATTAGGACTCAGGTGGCTCAGGTCAGTAGCTTACGCCGTCCTCGTAGCCGGATGGGCCAGGAGTCCAGGGACTTTGTTCGTCAGCACTGTTGTAGCCGTCTCCTTCTCCGTAAGACCTTGGAGATGTTGGCCGAGAACTATTGGGAGAACTGCGGGTGCCCTTCAATGCTACAGATTTTCTGCGGGAAGTAGGCCCTCTGTTGGCATTCAAAGCGGAGCATCCCACCCAACCACTTCTGCGTGACGATACAGGCGTGCAGGGTGGAGTAGGGGCTAGAGGGATAGAAGSAGAACACCCAACCACGGGGTCAGAGGTCATGCTTGTGACCCTTCCTACATCGTTCTCTTCATGGCTGGTGGTTCTAGGCACAGGAACTGCGTCATTGGATGCAACTGAAGGTGGACTCACAGGTTGCATACTTAAAGGATTGGATGTAATAGGAGCTGCCAATGGCATCGAACTGTGCGAAGTTGGGTTACATGACGGTCCTTTGGATTGTGCTCTCCCGGGTGGTCTGCTGCTTAATTCTGATGATCCAGGAAGCTCGTCAGAAGACTTTGACTGCCCCTCTCCACCCAAGCTCACTGGGTTTGAATCAGATCCACTCGAATGTAACTCAGAAGATGCATCTAATTCCTGAGTCAGCACATGCTGCAATTGCCCGGTCGGAATCTCCTCGTTCTGACCTACCAGAGACGCAATCTCGTTATTAACTGCCGAGGGTGCACATTTTCCACTTCCACTCGCAGCAAGTGAAGAAGAGTGAGGCTCCACTCTCAAAACATCAGCAGACTCGCTATCTGAGACATCATCAGAAATGTCGGTCGCTTGCGAATTTGAGGTCGACGAGGGAGGTACAGAAGTCGAATTTGAAGGAGAAGCTCGAGACTGCTGCGTTTGATTCGACGACACGCCTCCTCTTTGCACTACAACTCGCGTCATTGTCTTGATCACCAATCAATACACATCCGTTGGCAGCGGCCGACAAGAATACAGAAGTTTTTGAAGACTTTCTCGAACCCCTTACAATAGGGACTTTCCCTGAAGAGCGCACAACACAAGAAAGAGGCCGTTACGATTACTGCGCCCACGTTCTTGGCAACGACATAACGTAATCAAGCTCCATCGTCAAACTGGCACCAACATCCAAGACCGAAATTCAATCACCTGCCAATTGTTCAAAAACAGAAATTCCTGTTTTAGGTCATACTCCTCTTCACACATCCCGAAAGAAACAAAAACTACTTCTCCATGTATAGATTACATCCGCATTAGTTCTCACTCTTCCAAGAAGATTCATGGAAATCTGAACCCTAGACCACACCGAAGACCCGAAACAGCTTCTCCTTTCATCCCATTCACGCATCCACACACACACACACACACACACAACCCTAACAAAACACAAAAACACAAAAAAAAACTATCAAAAATGGCACTCCACGAACAAATCAACGAACTCAACCCTCGAAATTACTTTCCAGCTAAATTCAAGCTAAGCAATCAATTGTCATTCTCACAATCAACCGAGCCCGTCGACTCCCAAACGATGGGCTCACTCACAACCAGATAAAGAAATCGCAACAAAAATTTACTCCCTCCGCAACCTCCAAGGCCAACCAAAATCACAAAAGCGTAGATCACCAAACCCCTGTCCTCACCCCACCCCACCCCCTCACAAAATTCATCACCACGGATCCCAAGACGAAACAAGAACCTACTCCGATGAAGCAAGAACACCAAATTCGAAACTAAACGCCCGATCCAGAGAATTCAACATCAAAAACCGCAAACGGCACTCCCAAGAAACGAAACGGACACCCGACACAGAGACGAATCTTAAGCAGAACTGAAGACGACCTATTTTCTGCACCAAAACATGTGAGAAATCCAGCAAACGAACCTGAAATTTGAAATCGAAAGTGAGAGAGAAAGAGAAAGAGAGTGTGTGTGATGTGCAGATAGATGTGCAGACCCTAAGAGAGTATTGCGAGGGTTGTTGATGGGGCCGAGAGGGAACAAAGAAGGTAAGGTACTGGAGATGGTGATGGAATAGTTCTACCGCAACAACAATAATATATTCATTGTACTTATTATAACGGAGAACGACGGACAGACAAACAGACTGACAAACAAACGGCTGACCGACCGACCGACCGAAAGGGCTTCAGCCACCGACTTTAGGCCATCGTTTGTCTCGTTTTTTAGGGGGCCGCGGAGGTAAGGTAGCAACACCCATAACCGTCAAAATAAGCAATTCAGCAGAGTTCGAGGCACCTTTATCTACAGAATTTTTTATTTCTAGATTAGCAATTGAAAATCATAAATTTTCAAAAAAACAAATAGAATTTTCAGATAAAGCTTCTAATTTCTATGAACTTTCAAAGTAGAATTTCCTAGAGCACCCTAAATAGCACTTTAGTGACGGTTACGGCTATCGGTGTTGCTACTTTATTGATATTTTTTTTTTTTTCTAACAATCCCAAATTTGATTGGCAAATCGCTAAACCAAAATGCATCTGAAGAAGCAATTGAGCATTGTTCCTATTATTAACCCTTGAACAATGACATTTTGGAAAGTTCTATAGTACTTTGACTTCCAATGAGTACTTTTGGATTTTTTTTAAACTACACTAATAATGGTATTTAGTGTTATGTTACTGATAGTGTTACTTGAACTTTTACCACACCCACTCTACATTTCAAGTGGTTTGCATTTAGAATTGTGTTCACCACCCTTTAATTCATATATTTATATTTATATTTTTTTCATTCCAATTTGATGAAACAATATGTACCACTAAATGTACTTTTGTAAAAAAAAATAATTCAATAGTTGACAAATAGTGTCTATGTTGACATTTAGTGTTGTGCTTCATAACTAGTTTGTTCAACACTAAACACCATTATTAGTATAGTGATTTTCACGATATCAAAATTGATGATTTCCATGGTCACCAGTCCGTCTTTGAAGGGTTAAATTTTCTAGTTTTTTTAATTGAATCTATGATGAAAGTAAAAAGATTCTTATAAAACATCATTTTTAGCATTTTTTGGACATCATATTCATGAATAAATTGTGAATTTTAAATTGCTGAAAGTGTGTGGATTATAAAGCAACTTACTTTAATACTCTCTTAAATAGAAACAATGCATTTTAGACAAAAAAGTGGTAGAGGTAGAAACCACTAAAAGATTGAGGGAGACCACTTTAGTTTTTTTGAGAACTTGGACAACCTCTAGTGACTTCATAATTTTGAATTTTTGGATGAGCTCTCAAAGATGGATGTTAATCTTCCCAATTTACATTAGAAACTTTGTTTCATGTCATTCCAATAAATATTGCAAAAGTTATGAGTTTTTTTTTTTTCAATGTCAAACTTGGCAGTTAAAAATATATTCTAGAAAATGATAATTGAATTGAATTGAATCTAATTGTATAGATTGATAAATAATCGAAAGCATTTGAACCAATCAATTAGAAATAATGAAATGAAAGTTGTTAGGAATTCTCTTTTGGAAGCAATGGAGATAGAAAAAAAATGCATAAATTCATTTTTTGAACTCAATTTTCAAAATTTTCAAATAAAAACAACTAGTTAGGATATGTGTTGCTTAGTAGAACATTCTCACCATTGAAATTAATAATTCTCAATTTTTTGCACATGCTAATAGTAGTTTAGTCTTTTCTTTCATTTGGTACCTCCTTCCACTTTCTAATTTTTTTAAATTTGAAAGTTTGTAAATTTTTTTCCATGTATTTTCAATTCATTTTTCCACATATTGATTAAACTGCACATTCAAGTTGTTAGACAAACATGGTTTTCTAAACTGTTGAAAGACAAAATTTTATCTTTCAAATGGGCTAAAGAAGCCTCTACTTTTGAAATTTAGGCTCATTGACACTTGCTATTGGTAGGAATATTCACTCTAAAATTGGGTGAAGATGTACATGAATATGTGAATTAAATGATCCTTTGGTTGGACTTATTTAAAAATAAATATGTTGTAGGAAGAGGACCTACGTTACTATATAATTATTAACCTTGCTTTGGGATTGAGAATTTTGAAGCACTCTTTGGCCTCTAAATATCAAGGAACTTTAAGGGTAAAAAAAGTGATACAATTGCTGCAATTACCTTAATAGTCCTATGAGCCTTGTTTAGTGGACAAAACTTTGATTTGCACTTAAATGATTTACCTCAAGGAAAATGCAGGAAGAAATAAATTATTACAAAGAAAAAATTTCAAAAATTTTAAATTTCATATATGGAAACAAAGACCATGAATAGAAAAGAGAGTATTCAAAAAATAAAATGAATGGTCCAAAATAGATTGACGGACAATTTTTACATTTGCCTCTAAGTCTGGACAACGGAAAAAAAAAGTCTTCCCCCCTCCTCAAGGATCTACTATGATATAATCTTTGTGGTAATCATTTACATATTTTTTAAGGTTGGATTCAAGTTTTTAACCTATTTTTTTCTTTTGTCATTCAATATTCTAGTCTTGTTGAATAGAAACTTTCTTACATATTGGAATTTGTGGAAAAATCTATACAATCTACTCACTCATAACTAAATTATTATCATGTTGCTTTCTAATCATCAAATTAAGCACTTATATCGATTTTTATATCCTTAAACTCAAACCCTAATTCAATGTCGTAGTTATGGATGGATGGTGAATCTCAACACAAAAAGGAACATCTCCAAAACCACTTGGATCTTCAAACATGTTGATAGCCAACTAATTTACAATTTTAAGAAAAAACCATAAATAAAGAAAACTCACATATTACTTAGCAAAGAACCTGCAAAAAATCAAAATAATCCACAAACAATTATTGCCTTTAAATATGCTCTAGTGTTAGACTAAAAACTTTATTGAATGATATTTGAATAAAATATCTCATGTTGTCAAAAAATTTTAGGGGTTGTTCACTACATTGGAGACAACCAAAGTATTTAAAACCAATGTGTTTAAGGTACTCTATCAATGTTAATGTCCACCTAGCTTCTACCCAAATTGAGCTTTATATACCAATATTTTTATTTAATCTATGAAAATTAGAGCATAAAGTTCAAAGCTTAATAGTAAAAAATTTCAATAAAAATTTCTGTCATTTAAAAATGCAACATATTACTTTGACTTGCATTGGACATTGGTCTTGGAGGAGTAGAATTTGTATTCTAAGGGTAAGAACACATATAGGTTATATACAAAGTTATATACCACACTACCAACTTGTACTACAATACCAAGGTTACAATATTAAGGACTTAGTAATTTTATGCAAAAATTCTATGGTGATTATAAGGAAACAAGATATCAAAAGTGCACTTACTTATTACATATTGTAGATGTTTTCTACTAAAAATAGAATATGACTTTTGACTTCATGTAAGAAAAAAAAATTCTAAATGTCTAAATTTATTTTCTATTTTAAAAAATTCTCTTTTGATAACTCTCTAAATATTCCATTCATTATCAAAATGGCTAGTTTCTCCCATTTAAGCAAAAGCACATGTCTAAAATAGTTGTTTCTATACCTAGGAGAGTTGAAATGAATTATGCAATGATGTTGAAAGAAAGTCTAACCATTCGGAAAAAATAATATAGCCTTTAATTGTTTGGTAAAAAGTGAGTGAACAAGTATTTTTTAAATTGGTGTATTATAATATTTCAAACAACAAAAGATTTTCTATGATTTAGAATATTTTTTTAACATTTTTCAAAATTTAGGTGCAAAACAATAGCCCACAAATAATGCCATTTATATTTACATCTTGCACGACTTTTCCTAGGCATATTATATTCTATTTAGAAAAAAAATTACAATCCTTCAATGGAGCTACATTAACCATTTGCTTACATATGAGTATATTATGAATAAGGCAAGTGTACCAAAAATCAAATTAAGCACTAGTATGCATAGGGCTTAGATTTTAGGCAAGAATCTACATGAAATGGTTTTGCATAGTTACATATTACAAATAGATACAATTACCTTATTTTTACATACTCACATGATATTAATCCATGAGCARTTTTCAAATATATTAGTGTGCCATGTGCCGTTGCAACAGTCAAAATCAAAGTAAAAGTGATTTATGGATTTTTGGATTCACAAAAACTTTGAAATTCAATCACTTTCACATAAAAGGTCCAAATGCCTCAAAACAAAGCATGTGCACCTTCTTCGCCGAGGGCTTTCCGACCATACCAAGAACGTGATTGGAAGATGCATGGTTCAAGAGATCTCAATGTAATAAACAAACAACCAAACAACCAAACCAAACAAACAACCTAACTTAAGTATGGGGTGGATGCATGGTTGGGTGTCTCACTAATGTCCAAGGTTGATTCATTAATCAACAAAGGAAAGCCATCTAAAGAGAGCCTTTACAACTTCATATATACATATCTAAAGATAGACTTCATAAGTGGTTGACGGAAAAACATGCCCACTTAGAAAATCAAATATATTATGCAATGAGAAAAGATAGAAAAAATTGTTAATCTATAAGGAAATGACTTCCTAAGACTGGACCTAATTTTGAAAAGTCCATAACCACATGAAATACAATGATATTGTCACCAAAGAATTCATTTATAGATAAAAAAAAAATGTTTTCATTACTCTTACATTAGTCACTACAGACCATTTTTCTCTCTATATGTATTTTAAAAAGTCCATATGTATAAAACTTAATTGTTGTGACAGTCCATACATTTTATCTTTAAGAGTCAATAAATCAATGTTGATGGACATTGATTGCCAAAAAAAATGTATAGATGTCTTCTTAATAAAGATTTTATGTCTTTTACCAAAAAATAGCATCAAAAAATACAATACTTTGTGTGAAATTTACTTTGAAATGCATACTCGTCTTTGACATCAGCCTTGTAAAATGATTATTGACACACCCAACCACGCATCCACCCTATGGACTAGTGTACCTTGTGCCGTTGTCATAGCCAAAATCAAAGGAAAATTAATTTTCTAATTTTTTGGATTCATGGAAACTTTGAAAATCAATAACTTTCACATAGGAGGTCCAAATTCCATGAAACCAAGCCCGAGCATCCCTCCTCACCGCAAGCTTTCCAATAATACCAAGAATGTGACTAGAGGATGCATTGTCCAGGAGATCTCAACGTAACAAACAAAAGAAAACAAGCAACCTAACTTAAGGTATTTTCAAGTATTTCAAATATATAGTGAAGTGATCAATTTGATACATTTTCTTTTCAAAAAATTTGGATTTAAGATGTAAGCGTTATTCTATAAGTTTTTAATGGAAAACTATTGAAGTGCTTGGCATCAAGAATTTTCCCCTCCAAAATACCTAAACAATTTAGAAATTAAGATAGACCAAAGACTAAAATTAAAGGATTAGGGACTTATACAAGCTACTATAATTTCTTTTATTTCATACAAGCCAGCATTTAATTAAGACATTTAATGCAAATACTTGAGAAATTTGTTCTAACCACTTTTTTTTAGTACTATAATTAATTAAGTCATTATATTATACAATTCTAGAATAATTTGTTGGTGACTACTAGGAATTGGACTCTTAAAATGTATAAAGGTCTATTAACGTTTGTTTACAAAAATTGCAAAATATGATTCAATACAAGAAATAAATTGTTCTTTATAATTAATTTAATAGTTCATTTTCAAAAAATTCCATCAACAACAAATTTCCTAAAAAAATCAAAATTATGAACATAYGAAAATGTTTCAAAGTTTTCTTCTTTACTATCAAAAAGTTGTTGTTCAAGTGATTGGCGTTGGATTTTAAAAAGTACAAAATAATAAGAACTTCCATTCCTAACAACTTTTACAAGAAATGCCAAATTTGACTTAAATATTGTTTTTTAATAGTCAAAACTTTCATCCATTTGAATGTTTTCTAATCTAAATATTATATCCACCTTTCATGCTTGACTTCAAAGCAATTTCATTGATTGTCAGTCCAACTATATTTCAGATTAGTAGATAAAAACTTGAAATTTCTACCTACCGTGGCCATATGAACTTTAATGTCAAGGCTCTCAAATGAATAAGTAACTAATCCTACAAACCTATTTCTATGAAAATAAGAATTCCTAATTCTTGTATGCCCCATTCATTCTATCTTTTATACAATCTTCTAAGTCATATTTATTGATCTAGTATTTTAAAAACTTCTTCAAAAATCCTAGGATGCTTATGTTATTATGATATTATTAATAATACATAATAATTATACTAATTTATTTTTTAGTGATTTTATCACGTGTCTCATTTTTGTWTGCCCTTATAACATTTAAACTTTCATTTTATTATTTGCAAAGTTGTACTAGCATATGATTACAACTATTTGACATACTAGAAATACAATTTATAAATGATGTCCCAGAACATGACAATATACTTGTTGTTAATACATGTCTCAATTTCATTAAGGATTGCAACTTTTGAACTTTTGAAGTGTTGCAAACCATTGCCTTGATAATYGGATCAAAGTGTTGTTACCATTTTTTTTTCAATTCCTTCACTTAAGCTATGAATCATGTCCAAAGATTTTGTATTGAAATAGTCAATCCATTTTATCATTTCCCCTCCATACTTTTCAAACCATTGCACAAACTCAACATTGCACATCCTCAAAAGTTGTGCTAAGACGACATTTCAAGAAAGGTGAAAAGACCTTTTGTGGAGAAAAAGAAAGATGGGACCACGAGTGAGTCAATAGCGAGTGACGGACGGTGATGTTGACGGACGAAGTCTCCGTCACCCGGCGGTCGTCTCTCTCCGTCTAACGCGTCCATCGTCTCTCTCGTTTCAGTTGCAGGCCCCCTCCTGTCTTCTGTCTGTTTGTCTGCTTGATTGTTTGTCTGTCTGTATCTCTCTCCCTCTCCCCCACTCTCTCGTCCTTCCACATTCACGCCATCGCCACCATTAACCTTAAGCTTTCCTTCACCATCGCCGTTTCTTCCTTGGACTGCAAGCCCTTTTTCGGGAGTTTCTCCCGTTCTCATGGATCCTTTTTTCTGTGCGCGCTTGCGCCTGTTGTTATTGTTAGGCCTGGTGTTCGAGGGCGTCAGTTAATGGTTCCTCGCGTCCCTTTTCGGAGGTCGGGGAGATGACGCGCACGTCTCCCAAGAAGAAGGCCGTGAGCGCAGCGTGGGAGACAAAGACCAGTTCGACGGATTGTGTTTCCGGACAACGAGTGAGCAATGTGCTGTATTCGTTTGTTTGTTTGCTGTCGGTTTTGTGTCAGTTCCAGCGCGTTAGGGTTGGCGAGGGTTTGAGTGACGATGGCGTGGCGTTGCTGGCGGTGAAGCGGAGCGTCAGCGTGGATCCTTTCCGTGTGCTCGCGRACTGGAACGAGCGGGACGGCGATCCATGTTCGTGGTGCGGGGTGACGTGCAGTGCTTCCCGACGTGTGGTTGCGTTACAGTTGCCGCGGTTAGGGTTGTCGGAATGTAATAAGTACGATTTCACGATTCAGGTTCATGATGGAGCTCGACAGGCGATGTCGCGGTGCAGGTCGGAGAGCCAGGAGTTTTTTAATGGGACTTGTGTGAGTGAGGAACCGGAGGTTTCTCCAACTTGTTTTCGGAATGGCTCTGTTGTTTATGCTTCGCCGGGGTCTGATGGAGGCGAGGTGCCTTGTGTGTTGTACGGCGTGTTGGCTCGGGAGATTGGGAACCTCTCGGAGCTTGTAGTGCTTTCATTAGCTTTTAATGGATTTTCTGGGGAGGTTCCGAAAGAGATTGGGACGCTGAAACACCTGGAGACTCTCGACTTGGAAGCGAATGGTTTTTCAGGGCCCATTCCCGTGGAAATTGGGSAGCTTCCGCGGCTGCGTGTTTTGAACCTTGCGAACAATGTGTTGCAAGGAAGCATTCCTCCGGAGTTGGCGAGGTCCTCYGGGMTTTGTTTCTTGAGTCTTGCAGGGAATAGACTTCGAGATGGAATACCTCCTKCGATTGGGACTCTCWGGGGAATGGAATGGTTGTCCCTTTCTTCCAACTTGTTAGACAGTGAAATTCCCGCTCTGCTTGGAGCAAGTTGCGAATCCCTTGTGCATTTAGATCTGTCAAATAATTACTTTTCGGGTTTTATTCCGGGCGAGCTTGCCAATTGTACACAACTACAGTCGCTTTACTTGAACTCTAAYTCCCTTGAAGGGTCGATACCGCCGGAGTTCGGGAGGTTACAGAGGTTACAAAACCTCCACCTTGATTTGAATAAACTATCAGGTTTTCTTCCTCCGGCATTAGGTAACTGCAATGAGCTCTCCACATTTGTAATTTCTGCCTCTCAGGGATGCTCGTATGGGCTGAACGCCTCTGGAATGCCTCACTTCGTTGATGTCCACAGACGTGAATCCAACAGCTTTAGCGGCTCCTTTCCTCCAGAACTCGCCCTGCTTCCGAGTATCCAGGTCATTTGGGGGCCGGGTTGCGGGCTAACTGGGACTCTGCCAGCTGAATGGGGGTTGTGTACAGCCTTGGAGATTCTCAATCTGGGAAAGAATTCGCTTACGGGGCAGATCCCAGTCGGTTTAGGTGTCTGCAAAAGCCTGGTTGTACTCGACCTTAGCTCGAACCAATTGAGTGGCACAATTCCTGTTGAGCTTCCGATTTCTTGCCTCGTCATTTTKAATATGAGCTCCAATGCGCTGTTAGGGAGCATTTCCACTACCGATACCGTGTGTAGCAACCCTTGGCTGCTTTCCCTGGACAGAGACTCTTATTTCAGGCCTTTGACATGCTATGGTGTACCCGTTTGGGGGCCGCAATACGCAAGTCGGACGGATTCTGGAGTTGTATATGTAGTACATGACTTTAGTAATAATGACCTCTCGGGACCTGTTCCAGTTTCATTGGTGGGCAGCACCYTGATGAAGAAGGAGACTGCGTATGTGCTCATCCTCTCTAACAACGAGCTCAGTGGTAGTTTCCCTGAGAATTTTTTTAGTTTGTGCAAAGGATTTCAGGAGTTTGCAGTGAATTTGAGCTACAACCGGCTAATTGGGGAGCTTCCTTTGGACTTTGGCGRATGTGAGACGTTRTGGTATTTGGACGTGGCAGGAAACCAGTTAAATGGCTCCATTCCGGAGAGCACAGGAACGCTTACCMACCTTGTCATTCTGGACCTCTCTGAGAACCGGCTGGGGGGACGTATTCCTTTGCAGTTAGGGGGCCTAGAAAATTTGGAGGGATTATTTCTTGAGAACAATTTCTTATCGGAGTCCATGCCACCATCTTTGGGCAATTTGTCCAGACTTGTCATGCTGGATTTGTCCTTCAACTCTTTGGACGGCAACATTCCGAAGGAGCTTGGGAACTTGAGTCAACTCCGATCTCTTCTTTTAAATCATAATAGCCTGTCAGGCTCCATACCCAAAGAGTTGATTAGGCTTACCGCCTTGGAGCAGTTGAACCTTTCGTTCAACAATCTTTCCGGCCAGTTTCCGATTTTCGGCAACTGGGGTGGGTTATGCAGTAGTTTAGTGGTGATGGGAAATCCTTATCTTCAACCATGTAGAGTGGCCACTGCACCTAGGTCCATGCCAATCATGTCTACCCCAGACGCGGACGAGGATCGTGGTCTGCCCCCAAACTCAATGTCACCCTTTCAAAATGACTCCCCAGGACCTCGCTTTAATTCCATTGTAGTAGCTGCTATTACCTCTGGATGTGCCATTGGTGTTGTACTTCTGGTACTTGGTCTTCTTTTCCAATGCACCAAGCAGCAATATCCAAGACTGCAAAGTGTGCAAGAAGGTCGAAAAGTGGTGGTGACTTTTACCAACATTAACTTCCAGCTGACTTACGAGAAACTGGTCCGTGCAACTAGCAACTTTTGCTTGGACAACCTGATTGGTACTGGAGGGTTTGGAGCTACATATAAAGCGGAGTTGCGACCGGGATTGGTGGTGGCGGTGAAGAGGCTTGCAATTGGCAGGTTTCAAGGAGTACAGCAGTTTGATACTGAGATCCGCACTCTCGGAAGGATCAAACACCCAAATTTAGTGACTCTAATTGGTTATCACGCCAGCGAGGATGAGATGTTTCTCATTTACAACTACTTCCCTGAAGGCAACCTGGAAACTTTGATTCACATAGGTGAAAGGGGGAAACGGATGAATTGGAACATGCGGTACAAAATTGCACTGGATCTGGCACGAGCACTAGCTTATCTTCATGACGAGTGTGTACCTCGCGTGTTGCACAGGGATATTAAACCCAGCAACGTGCTTCTGGATCACAATCTCAGTGCACACCTCTCGGATTTCGGGCTGGCTCGGCTGCTCGGGGACACAGAGACACATGCAACGACGGATGTGGCGGGCACCTTCGGTTACGTTGCGCCCGAGTATGCCATGACATGCCGTCTCTCTGACAAAGCCGATGTSTACAGCTATGGGGTGGTCCTGCTTGAGCTTCTGTCTGGGAAAAGAGTACTCGACGAAACGTTCTCCAATTATGGAGACGGATTCAACATTGTGGGATGGGCTACCCTCCTCATACACAACCATCGCCCACAGGAAGTCTTTAGTGCAGGACTTTGGCAAGCAGGACCGGAGAGGGAGCTTTTGAAAGTGCTGTATTTGGCCGTGGAGTGCACAGAGGAGTCCATGTCTGTCAGGCCCCCAATGCGGCAGGTGGTGGAGCGTTTGAGATCGTGCCATCCACAACAACCCGCCCTGCCATTGCCATCGTAGTCAACGGTGAGCTTTTTAATCCTGGTCGTTGATTTGACCACAGTTTTGGAGRGTTCTGACTGCATCAGTCCTCGACTCTTGTATTGATGAAGAATTCTTTTCAAATTTTAGCCCATGAGTGTTCATTCACCAGACACTGATACTCCTGTACAATTTACTTAATTAAACACTTTGACTCATCTGTTTTCTTGTTGAATATGGAAGTCATTCATTTTTATAAAAGTCTTACTACGGTTATCTTTCATTTTGATATGTCCCCAGCTGCCATTTCCAATTTTGTCCCGATTGTAAACGGGATGACTTGGTCATGGAGTTGAAGGCTGACCATGGCTAGGGTGGGTTGTTGCATTCCACATACTTACGCCATCCATGTTCATTCCTTCGTCTTTTCTCTTTGGAATTTTTTCCCAACTCAGCTGCCAAAACAGAAATAATTTATCTGTATCATGGAGTCAACAGACTTCTTCAGCGAGCTGCTCAGGTGGCCATAGTTTGCAGCTGGTACGCACAATTCCTTTATTTCTGAGGAACTATGTCGGTGACCAAATTAGCAGTGGATTCTGTGGAGTGGCAACATTGAGAAGACTCGTCACCGTGAAAGTGTGTCAGAATTCGAAAGAAGGGGTAAGCCAGTTATACTATAGGTTCCTCAGGGTGCAACCATATGGAAGGGGAATATCTGCAGAGGGATGAAATTAGGTTGTGACACCTAATTCTGACATGCTTCTAAAACAGGCTCCGAGACATTGTTGTCTAAAATGTAAAGGTACAGCTTTTCTTCATGGAGTTACAGCAGCCCCACGGCTACATGGCCAACCAACATTGTAAACATTCTTGGCCATTGATCTTCTATGTCAGAAGAAAATCAATGGTCCATAACATTTACAAAATCAATGGTCCATAACATTTACAGTGTTAGTTGGCCGTGTAGCCATGGGGCTGCTCTATTACGAATGCCCAATTTCAACACTTTGAAAAATTCATGGTTTGTTCATGCAGTGTCCAAAAAATGCATCTTAAGAGAAATAAAAATCCCCTCTAAGATTGCCAACAAAATTGTTAATAGTAGGATGGCTTTTGAGTAGATAGTGAGAGAATGCCACTTTTCAATTAAATTTTGCATCTATCATTTTGGGAACCCCTCCACCCCCCGAATACTTGTATTTTTGGTACTCAATTCCTAGTGCAGTCAATATGATGTATAAAGCCTTATTCATGTAGTGATATTGTTGCAACATCATTTCTACATCCAAAATCGAAACTTATGTTATATTACGTATGTCGTTGTTGTTTTCATTTTATTTTTACCCCTAAATGCCCAAGCTCCTTTTTTTTTGGCAAGTGGAATTTTTATTTATTTTTAAAATTTTCACACAACATGTAGACAAGGTCTTCTTGAAAACAAAAATTTGGATTTCATTTTTTAGATTTTTATATGTGAAAAGCTTTAAGTCATTCCATTTTGATCAATGAGATGAAACTTATGAAGAGTTCTTGTTTGCAAACAACTTTATGGATTTTCTAATCTAAAATAAGCTTTGAAGTCCTCCATTTTATTCACTTTTTAACATTTTTTTGAAAAAAAAAAAATCATAGGATGCAGATTATTTATAATGAAATTATAACCATTGGAATTGGCATTTTTCAATTCCACATGTAAGTTCTTAACAATTTGGTATTTTGAATCATTTTCTATTTTTTGCTACTTACTATTTTTTCCTATATGTTCTACAATTCCAATTGCTTGAAATTTTCCAAGCATGTAGCAAACTTGCCTTGAAAAATGAATCCTAAGAAGCACTACCATTTTGGGAATATTTTCATACAAATGTGACCCTTATAAAGTGCAAAGTGCATCTGCCCATTTTTTTGCAAGGCCAAAAAATGGATTTTTGTAAATTCAAATGCTAACATCTTGCAATTCACACAATGGAAGTTTACGAAAAAAGATTTGCATCTTTTCAAACCAACATACTACAAGATCCTTTGGTTACATGTGTCCAAGAAAAAAAATTCTCTAAAATTTGGTATTTGTACTAGAAATGGCAGTTTTAGAATATTTTTGGTGAAAACATAGTCAAGGAACTTCAAAGACTAAGTGGAAGGAGGTCCCTTTAGCTATTGTGTCGACTATTATTGCCTTTGCACACTAATATTGTTGCCTTTTGCAACCCCATCGCCCTCAAATTTATTTGTGTAATAATGGTTGTTGACAATAGCTTCATTTTATATAACAAAGGCTCAGCAAAAAAAATTGCTAGCAATAATAAAGTAGAACCACCCATAATTGACCGAATAAGGAATTTTGGACAAATCTAGAGCAATTCAATTCAAGGTAAATATTATTAGAGGTGTGTTGATAAAAATGATGGGGATTGCAAAAACTTTGATAATTTTATCGCATGAATTGAAATTACTATGAATTTTCAAAGGCAAAAAGTGCATCGGACTCATTGCCAATCTCTAGACTCTTCCAATTCCGATCACTCAAAAAACCACTTTTCCACTCACTCTTTCCTACTTTCTTGCACACTAGGTTGGGACATGTGTCATGAACTTTTAGTCCCAACTTTGAAAAAAAACAAAAAAACAATTTGGCTTTAGTTGGAAATACGTTAGTCTATAGGTTGGTTATTGGACCCCAATTGGAAATGGGTGGTTCAACTTTTCTATCGATATTCAAAAACTTATTTTGTGATGGCTTTATGGTAAAAGGACCCATTACTAACTCGCGCCCCATCACTAATCAATAGGGTGTTGTATTTCTGACCAAGGTTGGAACAAATTTCCATTTTCTCCTTGGAATGCGTGTTTTTGATTACTTCAGGATTTGGACCAATAAGTTCATGACACATAAGTGAGCACAAAAGTAGGAAGCAATGAGCGGGAAAGTAGTTCTTGAATGATTGGGATTGGATGACTCTAGATATTGATCGTGAGTCAAGTCCAACTTTGGCCTTTCAAAATTCATAGTAGTTTCATTGTAAGAGATTAAATTACCAAAATTTTGGCAAATTCCATCATTTCAATTTATGCACCTCTGAAAATATTTGCTTTGCCTACCACTATTCTAGATCATGTTTATAATTGCTTATTTGATCGGTTACGGGTCCCTCTACCATAGATGCTACCTCATCACTGTTTCCAACCTCAATCATATTAATGTAAAAGACAGAGGGCATTTTGGAAAGGAAAAGTCCTAAACTACCAATTTTTGATGCATTGTCCAAAATCAAAATTGAAGTAAAACTCCTTTACCTTGAATTCCAAGCATAAAAAAATGAATAAAACAAAGCAATGTGTGTAAAAAATTTCAGCAAATTTGCCCACATGGATGGAAAGTCTATAATGTGTAAAGTGAGCAAAAAAATTGTTTCATTCTTGAAAAACAGGGTCATTAGACTTTGAGCCCTCTTGGAGTAAGATTTTGTTGTACCGTACACAAAATTGAGGATTTTCACCATTCGTAATTATATGGTGTAAATTTCACTCATGAAAAATTTTAGAAGCAAATATGGAGTTTAGCTTACTCTAAATCATCATGCAATGCAAGGAGTTGGCAATATAGTAGTCATTTTTAATTTTTTATATAACAAAGTCTCAACAAAAAAACTATTTGAATTAGCAATACAATAGTCATTTTTTGGTGATTTCTTGTGCGACAAAGAAATGTTTTACTTGAAATCCAAACGGTGAAAAGTTACAGACATATATTTGGAATTTTAAGAACTTTGACTTCACATATTGCAAGATAATATGGCTTGACGATAAAAGCAAATGTTTTTTTCCTCACTACCACCCCAACATAGGTAGTGAAGTTTGACTCTTTGTAGAATGTGATTTGAGTACCTAATTTTATCATCAAAAAAATACATGTCATGTTGTATTAGTTAGATACATGCCAAATTTCAAAAGTCAATGAAGGTTTGAGCAAAAGATGCTCCAAAGATGCTCAAGTTGCCCAAAAAATTAAGGCCAATGTAACTTCCAATCTGAACCTTTGATTAGAAAAAAGGTGTTATGACTAAGGGAGTACATGTTCACACCCTCTATCAAAACTTTGTGAACATCCAACCAAAATTGGTTTTATAGGAGCCTATTAAAAGTTCAATTGTCCATTCAACAAACAACTATTGTTAAGGGGTTATTTAACATCTTTTAAAACATTGTCAAYAATATACTTGTAGACCTATCCTACAACTTAACATCTAAAGCTTAATGGATGTATCACTATGCACTTTAGGTTGCTTCCTAGATCCTATCTACAACCTAACACTTAATCCCTAAGAGATGCATCTATCCAAACCATGTCAATGGATATTCAAGTTGTCATTATTTTATGTTTGATTAATTTTGTACCTTGCTACCTCTCATAGATAATTTAGGAATATGATGTCTAAATRTTAATTCAAAWTTTTCAATTTKAATCATTTAAGTATGTAATAAAATCTTTCATTTTCCTCCAAGTTGAAAATTTTGAGTTGGTGTGGCCYTTGCCATAAATGTTAAGGTGTAGGGGAGATCTAGGGCAATTATGTCCCTATGGTGTGTTAATTAACATCAAGGGGATGTTGTATATTATAGGTTAAGATATTAAAACCAATTCAAGAATTTGCAACAAGGGCAAATATTTATACTACCAAAACTTCTACATATTGAATATTTTCACAAGTTAACTTCCAAAAGGTATTCTCTACAAAACTTTTTTTCAATCATATTTATTTTCATGTGTGGTGTTTTTTTGATTATAAACCAATTCTCATGCATGTACATAAAAATTCTTTATTATCAATCAAACAATCAAAATGAGATTTTCCATTGCAAGGCATGATCTATTGACTTGATATTTTTATTTTTGTATTCTTTATTTACTTCCTCTTCATTTCGAGTTTTGTTTTATGCAATTCCAATAAGTATTGAAAAATTTACAAGACTTTTTTGTTTTAAGAGAAAACTTGCAAAATCAAAGACAAATAATTTTTGCTTCATTAATTTAAAAAAATTACATTTGATTCTATAGATGCATATGTAAGTAGAAAGTCTTGAATCATTTTTATTTATTGATGAATTGAAAGTTATGAAAAGTTTTCTTTTGCACACAATTATAACATCTTCTCACATGATTATTATATTAGGTTTAGGTTATAATTTTTGTGTCAACCCTATAGGTTAGAATGAATATAGTATGCATTTATGGAGTTGGAGTTTKGGGTGCACCACTTAAAGACACTTGAATTTGAGTTAGTTGAATGRCACTTTTGAAGCTTYGCACCTAYAARAGCATCACAAAATCTACAACTACTTTAATTTTGAAATTTTGAGACAACATGACTGGGCTACAATGTCATAAATGAAGTCACAACTACTTTAGAATTTTAAGATYATTCAATTAAAGTGTCATAAATGAGGCTACAATTATTTTGGAATTTGTATGGAGCACAWTTAAAGCATCATGACTATTGAAGCCCGGGGGTTGGAGGTTGGGAGCAATTGCATCTATCCTTTCATCTCCATTTGGACCTTAACCACAACCACAACAAGTTTTCAAAAGCAATCAATGAGACTTTTTGAGATAATCTATAAATCTTAATATTTAAGAGTTGAAAATTACAAAATAATTTGTATTAGGCTATCTTGAAAATAATATACAAACTCCTTAAAAAATTGACCTTAGAATAATGTAGGACCAAAAAATATGGCATTTGTAGATAATTTTCCTTTTGTATATATTCACACTTGATGCGAAAGCATTATTAGCAAAGTAAATCTAGACCAAATTTTCATTTTGAGAAGTATCAATAGCAAAAGGATTGGATGCAAATATAAAAAAAATTGTTTTTTTGTGGAAATGYAGCATTAATCATCAATCTATACAGCTTTCCACTTAGGAAAATGATAATAAAGAAAAATCAATGAGAAAAAAGAAACCCATGGATTCTCAACTCATTTCTTCAACATGAAACCTTTACTTGTAGATGTAGGACATTAACATTTGTTTAAAAAATATGAAAGTTGAAAGATGAAAGTTTTCTTTGGGATGGGCGTCTAATCAAGTCCATTTTAGCCATCCAAGCCAAATATATAGAATATAGATAAAGAATACACATATTGAATATAGATTATTACAACATATAAAAATATAACACAAATACAAGATATATAGACAAAAAGAGATACACAAGTACAAATATTAAATATGGATACATCAAACCTATTAGAAATTGACACACAATATGAAGACACGGTTTCTCTTTTAAGGCCCTATAATTTCCTAAATTTTGACTAATACATGGTTAAAAAGTTATTGTATGATATGTAGTTTATTTCTCAATTTGGACATCCCAGAAAAAAAATTGAAATTGGTTTTTTAGATTTATATGTATGTGGAAAGCTTTGAGTCATTCCATTTTGAGTAATGAGATGAAAATTATGAGGAGCTATTGTTTGTGGATAGGTCTAGATTCTCTAATCTAAAACAAACTTTAAAGTTCTTTATTTAATTCAATTTTCAATATTTTTGGTGTAGATTGTTTATTGTAACATTGCAACCATTGGGACTGACAATTTTCAATTTTACAACTAAATTTTTAACAATTTTGAATTTTGAATCATTTTCTATTTTTTTCTATCTACTACTTTTTTGTATATATTGTACAATTCCAAATGATTTGAAACTTTTCAAGTATATAACCAACTTGCTTTGAAGAACAAATCCAAAGAACTACTACTATTTTGAACATTTTTTCATACAAATGTGATCTTGTGAAGTCCACATGCATGTTTCTTTGTAGGGCCAAAAGAAAGATTTTTGTCAACTCAAATGCTAATATTTTGCAAATCTACATGGTGGGAATTCTTAAATCTTCTTACACATCTTTTCAAACTAGCATACTACAAGATCCTTTGGTTACATGTGTCCAAAAATGATTTTTTTCTAAAATTTGGTACTTGTACTACAAATGGTAGTTTATGAGCGTTTTTGGTCAAACCATAGTCAAAGAACTCTAGGGGACAATTCCAGATCCATGATGCTTAGATAGTTGAATCATTTCCAACATACACTCCATTCACGTTGGTCTTTCAAACTAGCATTACTCTTTTTTCTTTTTCCCACTATGAGGAGGACCATTATTTGGTTATACAACGTTATGAATATATCACAATGAGGTACAATCACTTTTAGACCAAAAGGTGGAAAAGTCTATTTGGGATACTTATAGTTTTACAAAATGGACTAAAGTAACTCAGCCTATGACATGCTCAACTCTGTATATGCCTATTACAGTCCCAAGAATTCTTGAGCGATGCTCTTTTCAAGACACATGTACACTACAAGATTTTTGGGACTGCAATAGGCATATTCAAAGTTGTGCTTGTCACCCGGCTTGTCAAAGGCTAGATTACCTTAACCTTTAAACGTCAAGGAGGACATTTTGAGTAAGATGGATGATAGGGAATCCCTCTTGTGTAGAACAAAAGTGCAACTATTCATCCTCGGAATTTTGTGTGAAAAAGAAAGATTCTCTATACCGAGTAGGGTATATATTAAGGGGACTAATAAAACAATTAAAAGGGACTTTTGGCGAAAAAATGTAGATGTTTGAAACACAATGTACAACCCTTGAATACTTCAATAAGTATTGACATACAATAAAGGTAGATATTTATATAGTGTGAAATTTCAATCAATTAGTACAGGTCTCTTTAACCCCTAAATGTTTTGACTATGTTTTCACCAAAAAGGCTCCAAAATTGCCATTTCTAATACAAGTACCAAATTTTAGAAAGAAAAAAAAAGTTTTTTGACAAATATAACCGCAGGATTCTGTAGTACGTTGGTTCAAAAAGATGTGGAAAAAATTTCAAAATTTTCCACCACGTAGATTGCAAGATATTAGTGTTTGAATTGACAAAAGCCATTTTTTTGGCCCTACGAAAATCCAGATAGCTGCACTTCACAAGATCACATTTGAATGAAAAAAATGTCCAAAATAGAGGTTACTATTTGGATTCATTCTTCAAGGCAAGTTGATTAAATGCTTCAAAAATTTTAAATCATTTAAAATTGTACAACGTATAGGAAAAAAAGGGTAAGTAATAAGAAGTAGAAAAATGATTCAAAATAAAAAATTGCAAACAATTTATTTATGGAATTGAAAAATGTCAATCCCAATGGTTAAAATATTGTAATAAACAACTTACACCTACTCTTTTTGTTTTTTTTCCAAAAGTATCAAAAATCAAATTAAATAATGGATTTCAAACTTTTATGTAGAGTAGAACTACCTACAAACTACCCTAAACTAAAGCTCCTCATAACTTTTGACTCAATGATAAAAAAAGAATGATTCAGAGCTTTTCACATAGATATAAATCTAAAGAACCAATTTCAAAATTTCATTTAAAAAATAACAATTTTTAAAGAATTTTTTTTGCTACCCTGATTTCTTGTTGAACAATGAAAACAACATATCATACAATAACTTTTTAACTATGTAGTCAAAAGTTATGAAATTTGTTGGGCCTTAAAGCTAATCTTCGGGCACATGTTCTGTGAAAATTTCAACGAAAAGTGATAAAAACTCTATTCGTAGTGAGCTGCCCAAAAATGCTATGTTGCCAAAAGAACCTAGTTTGAACATTTAGAGGTTAAAACCCCTATTCAATATAAAATACTTTGACTTCCAATGATTGCTTTTGAAATTTTTTAAACCAATGATTCCCACGGTATCAAAAATGGATGATTTCCACTGTCATCAGTCCATCCCAACAGTCGGTATGACAGTTTCAGATAACTTCCAAGTGTGCAGAACCAAGCCGGTGAAAACCCAAGTAGGTTACTTGAGTTATAAATAAATAAATAAATAAATAAACACCCACCCACCCCAAAAAAACCCAAGTTGATTGTTTCCCAGGAAACTTCTGCCCCTTTAATTCCCAACATTTGAGACAACCTCTGAAGGAGATCATCTCATCTTATCTTATTACTACAGTACTGTACCTGCAGATGTCGTCCCTTTCGTTGTGGCACAAATTTAAATTTATCCGTCTGATTTTGCACATCTTTTTTTCCTTGACCCCTCATCGCCGAATGGGACAAAAAGTGTCCTCACACAGTCTGCAGTACACTTTGAAGCGCTCTAACTTTTTCATCCAATGTCGGAATTCAATAAAATTTGTTGGAAAAGTTGCGCATAGTAATCTAGTATCTATGGTACAATTTTCAGATCAATCCAAGAGGTATTGAGTTTGTGAAAGTCATTCGAAGTTCTCAGGTTCAATTTGGGTTCAGCACACTGCATTGTGATGGCTGCAACTTTGGGGGATTGTATCTTTTTCATCAAACGTTTGTTTTCAATCAAATTTGTTGGGTTTTGTTTACATATGGGTCTAGTTATTGTGGTAAAAGTTTCAAGCCAATCCAAGTTGTTTCGAATGTTTGGGAGAAATTTAAAGTTTGAAATCCAGAATTGTTTGCATTTCAGTGAACTTTGGTGGCTCATAACTTCTTCATATGTTATCCTTTTTCAATAATTTTTTATGGAAAAGTTGAGCTTACTAGTCTAGTGTTTGTGGTTAAAATTTCAGATCCATCCAAGACGTTATGAGTGACTGAAAAGCATTTTAGTAGGAGGTTTAGCCACAGATGTGAATTTTTGATACTTTTTTCAGTGTTTTTTTTATATTTCAATTCCATTTTGCAGACACAATGAGTTAATTTTATGATATTTTTTTTCACCAACGTGTTTATATTTTGGTTTGGAATCACTCTGTGGTTTGAAGTTTTTTCATTTGAGTTGGTTTAGAAATCGAATTTCACCTCCAAATGAGTTTTTCAGAAAATTTCAGCACCTTTTTCCAAAACTAAAACATTATAATCTTTCAATCTATACGGTCAAATGACGCCAAATTTGTTCCACATCATCTACAACATGCACACTACAATATTGTACGGTAAAGATCTTCATAACTGATTGACATTGAGACTTTTAATACTTGCAAAAGGAAGATGCTTTTAAGCATGGTTGGAACTTCGGCGATGAGGGGTTAACCCCTAAATGCCGGCCAAGGTGAACTGACCCCCTCATTGCCCCTATCACAAGTTAAATGTAAATTGCCCCCTACTTTGTGCCAAGTCAATTTCGTATTTCTTCACCTCCCCTAGCTAATTTGGGTCCTTTGATTGCAAGTATGAAATCAGAATTTGCAAAGTTTTTCATACGTGGCAGAGAAAAGAATTATAGTGTTTTCTCCAAGGGTAATAAAAAGGGCAATGAGGGGGTCAATTCGCCTTGGCCATAAACGCCCGAGGGGACTAAAAGCGTCCTCATAGTCTAAAAGTCCAATTCAAAATGCTGTAACTTTTGCATCCAATGTCATAATTCAATAAAACTTGTTGGAAAATTTGTGCTCTTTCTTCTAGTTTGTGTGGTAAAGATTTTAGGTCAATCCAATATGTACAAATGTTTTCGGAGCCAATCGAAGTTCACAGGTTCAATTTGAGTTCACTAAACTGCATTTGATGGCTGCAACTTTGGGGGCTTGTATCTCCTTCATCAAAGGTTTGTTTTCAATGAGATTTGTTGGGTTATGTTACCCTTGAAGTCTAGTTATTGTGTTAAAAGTTTATGTCAATCCAAGTTGTTTTGAATTTTTGAGAGCAATTCAAAGTTCAAAATCTAGATATTTTTGGATTATAGTGAACTTCGGAGGCATATATCTTCTTCATACAGTATCCATTTCCAATAGTTTTTGTTGTAAAAGTTGCGTGTACCGGTCTAGTTTGTATGGCTAAAATTTCATATCAATCCAAGAAGTTTTGAGTGACTAAGAAGCATTTTAGTAGAAGGAGGTTCAACCATGAATGTATTTTCTGCAACTATTTTTTGACATTTCAATCCATTTTGCAAACACAATGAATCAATTGAATGATATTTTCCTTTCACCAATGTAAATTTCAGCATCCTTTTCCAATAGTAAAACATTATAATCTTTCAATCTATATGGTCAAAATGTCAAATGACTTCAAATTTGATTCATGTCATCTACAACGCGTACTCTACAAGATTGTATGGTTGAGATTTCTGTACCTTAGTGACATTTAAACATACAACACTTGAAAAGCAATGATGTTCTTAAACCTAAAAACACCCTGGGCCTGTAGAAAAAAAATGCTCAAGGCACCCAAATGTGGTGTCAACAAAACTTTGAAGATGATAAAAAACTAACTAAGATTCTATTTTTAGTAGTTTTTCTTTTTGGTAGATGCCTATTACATTCTAACTTTAGCATCAAAAAATAAATCTGGAAAATATATTTTTCTACTCAAGATTTTGTGCAAGGGTACCATGTGTAATCTTGACTTTTTGTAGTGTTTAGGGCTCTTGGAAATGAGCCTCAAATACACTAGATCTTAGAGACAAAATCACATAAGAAATTCATTTAAAAAAAATATAGAGTAGATTTTGAGAAGCTATAAATTGATTGGGGGTTGTACATGCTGGGCCCTATAACCTCATATATTTTGATTGACGATAGTTTTAGATTCACCATGCAAAAAGTGGGTTGAATTTTTTTGTAGTTTTGACACCCTCTTGGTTAAACATTATAATCTTTCAACTCATATTAAGTGATATTGTTGTGTTTTCTTTTCCAATGTAATCTTTAAAATATCTACTTTAAGTTTGTATGGTTCCAATCCAAAAATATCGATACAATTTATCAAAATGTCGTGTTTTTGTTCAACTTGGAGCAAATTTCTAGAAGCTAAAATAGAAATTAATGTCAAGACAAAGAATAATTTGCTAGTCTTTAGGTCAACTCAATTTTAATTTTGCAAATCCTAGAAACAAAAATGTTGAGGTAACAGTCTTTTAATCCTAGAGCTTCCTCATTCATCCCAAAAATTGATGACTTGAGAAAAATCATTATAAAGTGCTATTTGGAAGCATAATTTGGAATTGACATACAAATAAAAGTTGTAGACTAAGAGTTGGAGATTCCATATGTATAGTTAGATTCACCAATACTATTACCAATATTTTTTTATAAATTTTGAAAGAGAAATTTCTAAATTCATAGATTCCATATGTATAGTTAGATTCACCAATACTATTACCAATATTTTTTTATAAATTTTGAAAGAGAAATTTCTAAATTCATTCAAAATTCAATAACAAGCAAAATATTACCATTGGAGTAGAATTTGTTGGAATTGATTTGAAATGAGGTTTTCTTGACATGGTGATTTTTTGAAATTTTTTTGTTCTTAAAATCTATAACCTTGTTTGGCAAATCCAGTTTTGAACTAAAGTCAATGTAATTTTGGCCTCGTCAACCGCTTGACATACTTACACATTGATAATTTTAGAAAAATATGTACTCTAGTAATACCAAATCCAACCCTTGGACAGAACAACAACTTGATCTAGTATCTCTACAAATTAGAAGAACTTTCATCCAAGTAGTTAGGAATATGAAACTGCAGTTTCAATCTGTTCATCGTCCGGAAAATGGACGTCGGCATGCTCTAGGGTTAAATTTGTTCAGGCTCTAAAACTGCCCACATCCTCAAATGTACACTATATGTACAAGTTTCTTTTTCATAGCCTTCAACCATGTACAAGCCATGTACATTTTAGGAGGTGGGCAATTTGAGAGCCGTATGCCATTCCAACTTCAAATTTTTTATGACTAATTCCACAAAGCTCAAGAAAATATGAAAAGACTTGGATTAGATGCCAATTCTACTTGTCTTTCAAGGAAAATTTACTCAAAGTTATTTCAAGAAGATTTGCTTCCCCAAAGTTCAGCATTAAGTTTTAGGTGGGCGATTTTTGAACATGTTACCTTAAACGTAGTCAAAGGGAAAGATATAGCTTCTCATTGTAGTTCATGGGAGGAAGCTCTTCATGCCCTAGTTGTTAAGTGCTAGGGTGATTCTTGTAATCCTCAAGGGATTTGCAATGATAATTCTATAAGTAGGTGTTTTTTGAAATATGGCAAAATTGCAAAACAAATGAATCCTTTACCATGTATGATATTTACCTCATGGCTCATTATGTAGAGTTTTGTATAATTGTCATTTTGAAGCCCAATTTGAATTCTTTCAAATCCAACCCCACTCTCAACTTCAGAGCTTTTAACCCATTACAAACTGGTTGACTACTTTGTGGTCAAAATTGCCCCTTTTTCATTGTTGCCACTTTTTCATTGAAAGAATTTTGAATTTGGACCAAAGGGAACGCTTGTAGAGAATTCTGAGACTGAGATGGTGGGACAAAAATCACTGCAATCGGAGTTTGCATATGAAAATGGGATTATAATAACTAGTTGATAGGGTGCTGGAAATACGACATTCAATGCATAAAGAAGGCCAATAGCAGAAAAAGATGTATGTAGGTACGCTATGACATGGCCTTTACTAAGCACGGGATAAGCCATTGGGAACTTGTCACCAAGCCAATGGGAATGGTGAGGTATTTGTTGTTGGAATGACTCCCTGGAGCTTGACATACAAGTCTTCGTTCCCTTGTCGTTGACATTTTGTTCATACTTGTGCTGACAATAAAAGATGTGGGATGTGGTCTAATAAGGTGCAAAAAGAATTTTTTTGAAAGAAATACATCCGCTAATCATAGCCTGCCTTCATATATACGCATGTGGACATACAAAAACTAAGATCCTTTATATAAACATGCACAATCTCAAATTTTGGTCAGATCTTTGAGTGCACAACCTTAAAGTGCTGAGAATGCTTCAATCAATACATCCACATTAGAGAATCCCATTGCTAGACACTAGTCATTACAAAATTGCACTTTGGTTGTGAAAAGGGCCTGTCCACCCCAAAAATCGACCACAGACCTTAATTGGTTAACCTTAGTTTAATTTTCATTCCATTGAGATGCAAACTTAGTAGAATTGGGTCCCACTATGTAAGAACTGCAATTAGAGTACAATTTATTTGAGGTCATCCCACCTTACCTTGATTGTACATGGTTACTTTTTCTTTTGGACAATATTAGTACAAAACAAAATTATTGGAGGCCAAGTCATAAAATTTAAAAATTAAATTGGTAGTCCTATTAATTCAAAATAGTTTTCTTATTTTACACTCAAGAGAACCAAAATTGCATTATAAATCAAGTTCTTTACAAAAGAGGTACAACCTCCAAACATATCTTAGCTAATCTATCCAAATTCCAACCAACCATTGGTAGAAATATGGGTTGCATAGACTAGGAAGAGGATCCACAAGAATACTCTACATAATCAACTTAAATAGGTGTGAGTCTTTGGAGATATGTTTCTCAACTCTATGTGGACCATGTTTCTACTAATGAACCAAAATTGAGTTATAGATTAAAACTTATAAATACCTTGCAAACAGTACCATTGCTTTTTGGGGGGTCCATAAATACTACTACTAATTAATTTAGCAAGTTTCAACAATGTATGTACTTAGTATGTACTTGGCAAGAAGGTCAAACCACATGGGCCAATAAACAGACGAGCAAACCAATCGTTGTCAAATTTGGTAAATAAACTTCATGTTCATGTACTCAAACTAAATTGCATTTCAATTATATCAGGTTCTTCAAACAGGTAGTCTAGTACTTTAGTTTCTAAGCGTTGATTAATCAATCCAACCAAAATTTAACCGACAAATAGGAAAAATAAAATTAGAAACTTATGAATACATTTTACAATCCACTAGTAGAAAGGGTGGCTTTTAAACATCAAAGAATAGTGCCACACTTTGGTGCCAACTGTCTATATTGGTACAAGCTTGGTGCCAATGTGGGCCTTCCGTAGCACACATTCACACTATTCATTGGTGCCCCAAGACCACCCTTCTACTAGTAAATAGTGCTAGTCTCTAACTTTGTTTTCATAAAGACAATTCGCCCATGGATTTTAGTGGGAACTTCTATTCAAGAAATTGTGTGGCCCTAGCATGAATTTAACAGTAGTAGAAAACATGCCCGTGTTGAACAAGCTTCAAGACTATAGTTGGTCCAACTTATCATAAAAAAGATGAGTTAAATCAAGAGTGAATTTTAAAGCTTATTCTACATGGGCATGTTTTCTACTAAAACTATATAGTAGTCAACTTTTGACTCCTAATAATAAGGCAACAACACCTAAAAGCTTTCAAATATAGGCGTGAGCATGGTTCCTACTATCGAATTGTAAGAGCTTTTGTTGGATCTTGTTATTAGTTGAAAGAGGATTTTAGATTCTCTTAGAATACGTATCTTGGAATTTGTATGAATAAACTATGAACTTTTGACCTTAGGGTATCATGTATGGAGGTTGAGTGAACATTTTAGGCAAGAATGTAGATTATATGGTTTGCAAATAGGTCACAATTACGTATTGTTGTCTTGTAAGATGGCTACCCCCTTCAAACTGCCATTTTTTTTGCTAATGTGCCTATTTGCTATTATTAAATTGATCAAATTTTCATACTTTCTAGTTGATAAGTGAAAAAAAGTTTCAACCATTACATGAGATTTGAAGGCATTAGGAGATTGTTCCCCTGGCAATTACCCTTGCTGTCTAGAATATATAGAGTAGTCACTATTGTCTGAATTTTTTTATTTAAAATGATTTTAGAAACGATTTTTAAAATATTTAAAAATTAATTTAAAAAATTATCTAACTAATACAATGTGACGTGGCAGTAGGCAAGTTCTTGTGACCTTGATTTTTTATGAAATTTTTTGAAACTTTTTCATAAGATAGGAAAATTGATTAGCTTTGTGGGAATATAAATTTTGTTTCAATTGGTGCCCGGGAGAAAAAGTTATACCACAAAAAGCCCAAAATTCAACTCAGCGGGCAATACAAAAAAATTTGCAAAAATTCAAATTTTAAGTTTTAAATTTTTTTGTCTGGAAAGATATATTTTTGAGTACATGTAAAGCTTTGATCCATTCTATTTGGACTAGTAATGAGAAAGTTATGGACAGTCTTGTTTTTCGGACAATCTAAGCATCTTCTTGAAAAAACCGTTATCGGATTCATTTCCGACATCATCTAAGACAAGTGAAGTACAAGATCCTATAGTTAGATTTCAAGAAAAATTCTTTTTTTGTTTTCCTGGATGAATGCAGCAAAAGTGGTGGTAGTTTGCAGTGGTTTTTGACAGGAAAATGGCCTTGGAATGGAACTATAGGGGTTAAAGACTACAGTATTGCATTTTTTAATGGAATATCAAATTTGGTACATGCAATATATGATATAAAATAGTAACCATATTTCAATATCTACACCCTAGGAGCATCAAAAAATCCAAATGTCTAATCTACCAACTCAATTACTTATGTAAATTAGAAATACTAGGAAAATACCAGGAAAGTCAACCACAAGAGTATCAGTGGTGCACTTACACCAATGACGGTGAGAAGGTATATAGTATATAACTACGTGTAATTATGATGATTTAAGCATATCATCCATGCCAAAAATAAATATTTCGTAAGATTGAAAAGTCATTTGCACAAATTTGGGAATTATAACTTAAAAGGATTAGGTAAAGAATAAAAAGACCTAACTATCTTTATAGGATTTAAATTCTTTTGCTATCTCCTTTCAACATCTATTTATAATGAAGATTGTAATTCCATAAGTTCAAGTAATTAACTCCAAGAATTAAAGATACAGCCCACCTACCATAGTATGTGTTACATTGTATTACTAAGAGAATGGAGGTCTTTGGAGCATAAATCTATATCAAGATAGCATAGGATTTATCTAGAATTTGGATATCAAGCCCAAACTAATGTTTAGTGCACCAAAACTCCATTTTTATTACTCAAATTTTCTACTAGATTTTTCAAATAAATTGTTTTTAAATTTTTTTTTGTGCCTAATCAATAAAAATAGGTAAATTTTTTTTTAAGTCAATTGAACATTAGAATAATTTTTTCCAAGTAAAAAGAGGCAATGTAAGGGTCAATTCTTTTGTCTCATTCAAATGAAATTAATCCCTAAAGTTTCAAGTGTTTTTATGAGGGATATTTGATAGTTTCGGTTGTTGGGCAATTCCTATAATCTAAACATTTCGCACATTAATTTTGAACTTTATTTCAAGATAGAAAAACATGTAAGTTTTTTTGGAAATATAATTTTTTATTTCAATTGGTGATCAAGAGCAAAAGATTTGCCATACAAAGCTCAAAATAGTCATTAGCACGTAGCACCCATCTACTCAAAACTATGAAATAATTTTTTTTTAATTATATTTTCTTTTCTATACAGAAATATTTGATTTGTCATATATGGATAAGTGATGAGAAAGTTATAGAACATCTTGTTTTGGCGGAAATCAAATCATGTTCTTTAAAAAAACATATTAAGTTTGTTTTGGAGTTCAATTTTCACATTTAGAAAAAAATGTTCCATATGGCTAAATTTCATTGTTAGAACAATCTTACCTTGGCATTAATGTATCTCAATATCATCTACTAGAAATTTATTTTCTCCTTCGTAACTCATACCTATTTTAATTCGGGCTTTCACTCAATAATTCTTTAATGAATAAATACCAGTTTATTTTTTTGAAATTTTTTTTAGACCTTTAAGTCAATTATTCATGATAATTTTTTTATTTCAAAATCTAAAATGCAAAAAATATTTAAGTTAAGAAGATTCAAGGTATTCTAAACTAGTCTGCTACGATGCTCCCAAATCATGTTTAATTCACTTTGATTGTCACAACACAACATATGGATGCAAGTAAATGTTAGCATGTAAGAAATGATATTCTACTACCTCCTACTTTACATTTATTTTGAGAATGTAAGAGAAGTCTTTATTTTGTAAACTTTATTTCCTAGATTCTCAACTCAATTTTTCAATGTACGAGATTTTTGTCTTGCAAAATTTACTTAAATTATGAATATTCAAAGCCGAAAAGACTCTAATCAAACAAGGTGCAAATCACAACACACTTGGAAACACAGTATATTTTCTAACTAAGAGTCTCTCATTCCAAGAGTGCCTTCCAATTTTGATCATCCCCGGGAAACTGACATGGGTACATCCAAAAATGTCACAAAATTGGTATTGTGCCTAGTTATTATTTTTAGACTAGCCACAATTTCTTATTGTCTTGTTGGCAAGTGAAAGAAGGTCCCAATGCACCAAAGAATGTGACATGTGGATATGCAAACATTATGAAGGGTCAAAGCTTGATTCTATAAGTGTTTCTTCCATAGTGGTCCATATTTGATTATGGAAATGCACAGAGTAAAAAGATTGAGGTTTAAGATCGAGGGCGATTTAGGAGGTGGCTACCTTAATACCGTACTTGAAGGTTCCACTTTTGGTAGAGAGGTGCCGAAATGGAATTTCCACTTCAAAATTTGAAAAATCCATGTCACCTTGCACCAATCACTAGATCCCATGCGGCACTTCAAAAAATAAATAAATAGACTAAAATTATGTTGAATCTGACCTTCACCCAAGGTAAGTTCCTCTGCTTTCCCCGGGGGTAAAAACAATGGGTCAGTTGGTTCTACCCGGGCCACTCCCTCCACTCACCCAGTAGGCTGACAGACCAGACTAAGTACAAAAGCCTCTACAAACCAGGGGTAATTTGCATMTAGACRGAGGAAATTTCTGCCCACTTTGACACCGAAGTCCCAGTGGAACGATATTCACGTAAGAGCCCTTTACCAACAATAGCTATTCCTTACACGCCATCACCTACATTCCAGGGCCCCAAACTAAAGCCCAGGCAAACTCCAAAGAAATTCCACCCCTGTTTTCACATACCCCTTTTTCACGAAAGAACTGACAAAGAGGATGGAACGACTCAGCAGCTTGGATTGGAATGACTGACTGATGCTAGGAGAGAAAACAAGGTTATCCAACGGGGCTTAAGTAGAGGGGGGACCACACAACCATATCACCAATCTCCAGGCCAATGACCCCCCAAAGAGAAGGCAACTGCGCTCAACGAAAAAGGGAAAGGCCTAAATGAATAGTAACTTTCTCCCAAATTCCTCGACTTAGTTGCCAACTCTGGCTAGTCACGAAGCTACTAACTCTGGCTGGCCGAGTGGCCGCTTGAAAAACTCCACAGCGAGTGTTGCCTTGGAAACAGTTGGCAATTCGCATTGCCACTACTACTACTACAGTGGACGGATCGTGCCAAACCCGTCCACTGCAGCAGCAGCCAGGCAGATCCAGATCAATTTCTGACATATAAAGGAAGGCAATCGAGATATTTGTCAAGTCGTGTTTCGAATTTTTTTCCTTTCGCAGCGGAGTGGGACTGAGGCTGCTCGGCATTCAATGTGTTAGGACTGGGGTGGGGTGGGTTAGTGGTGTACCTGGAGGGAAGGGACTGCAGCTATGGTGAATTCGAAAGAGATGAAGCTGGGCAGCGATGGTGGGGAGGTGATTGACGATGGAGCGATTGACAGCAGARCTCATGTGGATGTGAGCTCTGAGGCTTCGGATGTGGACTCCAAGTCGAAGRCGCGCGGGAGAAAAAATTCCAAGCGGGAGCGGGAGACGTCGA
>VACF01000810.1:0-56564 GCA_006891605.1 Pleurozium schreberi | reverse complement strand
TTGATGTGACTATCACAGATAAATGTGAGCATGAACTGTTTATCTTATTTAATTTAGAGTTCAGAAAAACATCAACTGAATGAAGAGATTAGAAACCAACCCAAAGCTCGAGTTGCTAGAGCGATCTCCGACGACCCTCCCTTCTTCATGCAAGCAAGAATTTGGTGTGCCAAAGTCTCATACCTGCAAGCCACAAATTTGAATTTTACTTGCACACAGAAGATTCAATAAGATTCAGTAGAAATGACAATCCATCTCACATTTCACAGCGTTAAGGTGACGATCAAAGCTTACTTATTCGCGACGTAGCTCGTCCGAACCTCTCGCGACAATATACTTATGAGGCCCCTCAACCCAGCTTCCCTTGTTGCAGCCCTTCACGTAAACACACGTCAAATAAATCAGTTACATAATTTCAGCTGTTTCAAGTCGCTGCCGGCGTACTTCTCACAGTTACTGCTGCAAAAAAAGGCATCGTCAATACCTTTTCTCATAGAGGGCGTCCAGAGATTCTTCCAGTTTGGAACTGTAGGTCTGTACCTCCTCTGCCATATTGCCTGCCACATTGGGATTTCCGTCCGACCAGCGAGTCTCAGAGTGCAAGGAGTAGAGCGAATCATAACCATTCTCATCGCCACCATTCTCGTCCCCTCGGGCAAATTTGCGCTGCAGCCTACCTGCAGTCGGGCGATTCTCATTATATTAGAAAATAAGCCCTACTGCAAAGACCTCAAAACATGTACATTAAAATCTCAGACCTAGATTACGGGAAAACGGAATGTTCTCGATCCCCGTTTCCTAATCAAGCAAAATACATTAAAATTTTCTAGCGTTTTGCAATCATTACATGTGAACTTCTCTTTCGAACCATGTACAATCTCAAGAATAGAGTCTTTTGATACCAGAATTCAAAAAGAACGCAGTGCAAGGCAATCTTAAAAATTATGAGAACGGGAACGTTTTCCAGTAACACGATCTCAGAATATAAATATAACAGCTCCTCCAGGATAAGCATAYGACTAAAGGAGAAACTAAAACACAGGGGTAAAAAAACGTTTCGTAAGATCTAGCGAAGTCGAATACTGAATAATTCAGTCTCCAACACAGAATAAACCACGTCAAAAATAAAGGCAATACGTTAACCAAATCACTTACTTCTGCCCATTGCGACTGGCTTCAAAAATCACCTTCGAGCTCAATTTCAAGATTCAACGAATTGTTATTCCTTCATACTTCTACCACTACAAGACCAGATGGTATGCTTTCTACCGAACGCCGTTTTCCGCAACAAAAACCCCAGAAGGCAGGGACTAAACCACTCCAGCGATTCACTGTCCATCGATTTCTCTCCTCAACAATAAATTTCAGGTTCCGCTTGCAAACACTCTTCAATTCTTAACCCTAGTACTCCTGCCGCTCACTTAAATCCTAAACACAAAAGAACGCCCGCGCAGCCATCATTTGATTTCCTGCAAAGTTCACTGAATCGTGAGAAAAAGGAACTTGAAAATCCTGAAATCTGAAAAAAATATGGCACGGTTGATGTGATTCTAGGTTCAGCGATTCAGCTTCCTTGAAGGATCGACGAGACTCTTGGAGCGTGTCCGAATTTCTGGAAAGCTCTGTTGACATATTCAATCTATTCTCGACGATGTCGTGAAATTAGGGTATGGTTGACTTGGTGGAAACGCTTGGGAGTTGGGAGCAAATGGGAACGGGGAACGGACTTGGGAACAGAGAAATGTCAAACTTTAAATATGACACTTCTTTATTAATTTAGCTTTTGTGTACTATCAATGCAATGCTTCCAATTCTACTCATTTCCTATTTAGTGTTTGTGATATTACTTATTGATTTTTTTTAGTTTTAAGTCATGAAGAAGAATATATGATTTTGCTAGAGTTGGTGGAAGATGAAAAGAAAAGAAAAAACTTATCCTCTTGACGATGAGAGAATGTTTGGCATTTCACTTCAATCCCCACACATTTTTATCTACTATAGCAAAAGATCTTCTTTAACCCTTAAGCGCTCAGGCAACCATTTTTTGGTTAGTATTCGACTTCGGGCAAAAAAAAAAATTCAATTTTTTTTTTTTTTTTTGAAAAGATTGGGTTGTCTTTCAATCTTTATATTGAAAATTAAGATTGTTGCGGACAAACAAAAGTTATTTAAAAAATAACACAAAGTCTTTAGAATTTCCTAGTGTTAAAAAACTTATTATTTGGGGAAAGTGTTGATGTTCCCATTACCAGATCTTATGCATTTTTTCACAATTCGATGAAAACCAATAAAAAAAATTCAAATGTTAAAGACAAAAATTGTACTTTTGGTGAATTTTTGAAGTGATATCTTCAAAATTCATTTGAAGAGAATCTAAAAACAATTTTAAAAATTTGACAGTATGGATGCTTTTTACTTTTTGTGCTTCACATTATCTTCTTTGATGCATCAAAGAAGATATAGAACTTATATTTTATAACACATTTGTGTTTTATCCAAACCCCTTGGACTTTTAGCATTTAACCTATAAACAATGTAGCAAAATTCTTTCGTCCCGTGGATGACTTTGGAATTTTTCATTATTTTTTTAAGATGGATGCTACTCATTATAATTCACATGTGAAGCTTTGTTTATGATGTCATTCTAGCCTATAAATATTGCAAAAGTTAAAAGTTATTTATTTATTTCAATGTCAAAATGAATAGCAAAACACATATTCTAAAATGCATGAATTATTTATTGAAGATTTTCTTGGTTCAATTTTTTTATATATGTTTTCAACCTGTTTTCCAACTTATTGAATAAAATTCACAAGCTATAACTAAGACATGTTTTTCTTTTGAAAGGACTATACATTTTGAAGTTTAGGCACATCTGAACTTGCAATCAATGGAAATAATCACTTTGAAATTTTGAGAGAATGTACTTGAACAGSTTAACCAAAAGATCTTATGGTTAGATTTAGAAATAAATAAATATTGATTTTGCGTTGGGGATGAGTATTTTGAATCAATTTTGACCTTCTAAACATGAATGAAGTTTAGGGGTTAGGGCCCCATTCACATCTAGAAGTAGGTATTTGCAAATAATGAGAATATTTAATATAGGAGGTTGTAGACCACCATTGATTGATTACACCCAACTTGCTAAAGGAAGTTCAACCGATAGGAAGAGGAAGAGGATTAGTTGATAGGAAGAGGATTAGTTGATATTGGTAATAGGAGTCTCTATTGGATATGGCATTACGTCCCTTACGGTTTGAGTATCTTCTATCTTACGATTGGTTTTGATTGATGTGTTGACAGGATTTTAAGCAGGTTGCAACGATGGAGGGACATAAGGGTGTGGTATCTGTGTTGATGGTTGAAGGGCAATTTCTTTTCAGTGGCAGTTGGGATGGCACGATCAGACTATGGTGGCGTCCAGATCATAGTCCTTTGGCAAATTTTGGTGGAAGGTCGAGCGTGCCTTCGGGTGGTATTCGTGCACTTGTGAAATGTCCTGCCAGTGGGCTGTTGTTTTCAGGTCACGACTCTGGCGTCATTCAGGTGGGTAACTTTTTGCAAAGACCTGTACTTTGCTGTTTAGTATGGATTTATCAATCAGCCCTATTGAAGTCTCTCATCTCTACTTCATTTATTAGGGTACTAGGCTTCTTGATGATGAGCTCTATTTTTTAGTGCTTGCAATGTTAACAAGAGCTTACATTTTTCTTGTTTGGATGGTGCAGATTTGGAATGAGGAGGATTGTGTGGGCTMCTTCAAAGCGCATACCGCAGTAATCTCAGCGTTGAGTYTYGACCAAGATTGGCTTTACAGTAGCAGTTGGGACGGCTTTGTTAAGGTCTTCCTCTTTCTTTTAAACATTCGACGCCCTAATCCTCATTGAATTTTTCATTTTTTTCATTTTTATTTTACTGAAATATTACTTACCTTAATTTGATTTAAATGACCCAAAYGGAAGGTTGATGCTTTTRAAGATTCAATCATTACTTTGGATGAACGAGAAGTCATCTCAATGAAGTAGCACCCTTGAGCACTCCGTTCCCCGTTGAGAACATGAACTTGAAACCTTTTGGACATTTGATGAAGCGATGTGGACTTTGTTATATTTTTGCAGGCATGGCCACTTCAAGATATATTGAGTGGCAGTCCAATTCCAGTTGAGAGGAAATGCAGTCAGGCAGCAGTAACAGCACTCTGTTACTCTGCACAAGACAAGCTRTTCGTTGGTACAACACAAAAAATTCAGGTAATAAAAAAATAAATTCTCGGGCATCATCATATTTTGCGGTCAGAATTTCTTTTTTTATTAAAATGGTAATTAGGACAGAAAAACACAGTGGCGATGGGAAGGTTGAGGATACCAAGAATTGTTAGAAACCTTATGATGTGTCCTTTTACCAACAGTTATTTATCTTTTCATACCCTTAATTGCGCTTAATTTGAAGCGATAAATCAATATTTGTCTGAGTGTCTATGGCCCCTRAATTTTGAATGTTAATGAGGTTCTCTAATGTCGCGTTTGGTGATCTACAACCTCCCACTTTGAAATTGCACGAGAAATTCATACTTACTAATAAAAATTTGATCTCAAAATATTTATCTTTTCTACTGAAAGATGTCTCCAGAGCTCTACAGATCTTCCAAAATACTCCTACAAGTGGTGGAAATGCTTAAAGTGATGCAGATTCTTCAAATCTTACTTCTCTACATATCCCAATAATCATTCTTAAATATGTTAGAAGTCACACAAATAGTATCCTTTACATTGGGTTGCTGCTATAGAGGGAAAATGATGTCAAATTGAATTCCTTCTACTGTGATTCTAATGCGTCACTGCAATAACAGGTCTATGGTCATGAAGCCGTGATTTAAAAGCGGATTACTTGAAGTAAAACATCTTCTTATTGCTGCTGGTGTACATTGGCATTCACTTCTGCGAATTCAACTCCTTATTTAGTAGGTAAGACTTTGTGCTATAATGTTTTCTGCTTGCTAAAATATGTATTATAAAATGTGCAAGAGTAAACTCTTCGTTCAGGATGTGGAGCAACTTTTGGTGGTGATTTTGTGTTCTGAAGTTTAACTGAGTCTGTTTTTTGTTTTATCTAATTTACTAACATTGATCTTGTGGATGCAGGCAGTGATTACTCTCCTGTGACTTTGAGTAGAAGATGGTACTGGGAGTACACCTAATTGTGTTCCTCACCTGAAAGCAACCCGTGTAGACTCTTACCTAAAATGTACATGATCTGAATATCAGAGCTTAGGATTGATTTAGGTACACCTAAAATCTCCACTTAAAAATATTGTATAGTTGAATAGTGCAACGTTCAAATAAACACAGGGTCAAGTATGTTCGGATTTATTTCTGTTTCATTAGATGTCCACATGCATTGCTCAATGGTCTTATAAATGTGAAATTAATGACAGTTTCACAAATGAAGAAGGTATATTACTTGCTTGTACGATAAAAGTTAAAAATACAATATAGATAGACATCAAGTACATGTGCAAGAAATGGAAAACTGCAGTATTTCTTGTTTCACAATCCTACACAAATTTAACC
Source organism: Pleurozium schreberi (assembly GCA_006891605.1). NCBI lineage: Eukaryota > Viridiplantae > Streptophyta > Bryopsida > Hypnales > Hylocomiaceae > Pleurozium > Pleurozium schreberi. The sequence goes on along the minus strand of VACF01000810.1, from coordinate 50,991 downwards.
CTTAAAGGACTGACCTATCACCGCGGGCGAAGGCGGGGTGCAATATGTAGTGCTTGACCGAGGGGAAAAACATTGTCCACGCACATGTTTAGCTTTGGATAAATTGTACAAACCAATACCTCATGCTACCCATTCAAAAATTGCGAGAAGGACAGCGTAGCACAAAACACTTTCATGTGAAAATCTTTGCTATCTTTGTAGAATTAGGGCTACCTAAAAATATTGAAGCAATTAAAAACACTAAATTTGACTTCCCATGATGATTGACGTAGAATTAGGGCTACCTAATAATATTGAAGCAATTAAAAACACTATAAATTGAAAATTTTCAAGAGTGTTGCCAACTTGACCTAAAGAATGAATCCAAAGAGTAACAACCATTTTGGACATTTTTTCATACAAATGTGGCCTTTTGAAGTGCAGCTGCCTGGATTTTTGCAGGGCTCAAAAAAGGATTTTTGTCACTTTAAATGCAGATATCTTGCAATCCACATGGTGAAAAATTCTGAAATTTTTTCCACATCTTCCCAAAGTATTTTGATACAAGATCCTATGGTTACATTTGCCCCCCAAAAAAACAATTTCTAAAATTTGGTACTTGAACTAGAAACGGCAGTTTTCGAGCATTTTTGGTGAAAGCATAGTCAATGACCTTTAGGGGTTAAAGAATTTTTTGAACACATGTGTCCGTACAATACTGTAGTACACTAGTTTGAGAACAGGTGTAAAAAATTTCATGAATTTCCACTGTGTAGATTGCAAAATATTAGCATTTGAATTGGAAAAAAAACTTTTTTGGCTCTGCAAATACCGGGCAGCTGCACTTCAGATGGTCACATGTCTATGAAAAAATGCCCAAAATGGTGGTTACTCTTTGGATTCATTTTTCAAGGCAAGTTGGACACATGCTAGAAAATTTTCAAATCAGTTGGAATTGTACAACATATAGGAAAAAATAGTGAGTAGAGAGAAGTAGAAAATGACTCAAAGTATTAAATTGTAAACAATTTATTTATGGAATTGAAAAATGACAATCCCAATGGCGAAAATGTTGTAATAAAAAATTTACATCTACTGATTTTGTTTTTTTTCCAAAAATATTATAAATTGAATTAAATAATGGATTTCAAACTTTTTTGTAGAGTAGAGATCCTCTAACTACCCGCAAACTACTCCAAACTAAAACTCCTCATAACTTTTGACTCAACTATCAAAATAAAATGATCAAAAGCTTTCCATGTATATATTCATCTAGAGAACCAATTTCAAATTTTAATTTTAAAAAAAGGTGATTTTTCAAGAAGTTTTTTTTGCTGCCCAGGTTGCCTGCTAAGCAATGAAAACAACATATCATACCATAACTTTTTAACCATGTTGTCAAAAGTTATGAAAATTGTTGGGCCTTAAAGCTACTCCTTGGGCACATGCTGTGTGAAAATCTCAAAGAAAAAAAATCAAAAACTCCATCCCCAATGAGTTGCCCAAAATTGCTATATTATCAAAAAATGCAATTTTGTGCTTTAGGGGTTAAAGCTACTTCTTGGGCACTCGTGTGAAAATTTTGAAGAAAAAAAAAGAATTTTTTTTGTTGTAGTAAGTTGTCCAAAGTCCTGTGTTGCCAAAAAACACCATTTGGTCCTTTAGGGGTTAAAACGCTTATATCTTGTGATGGATATTGTCAAAGTTTTTGAAATTTCTTCCAAACATTCTCATGCCAATCTTAAGCAAGAGCCTCCGATTGGATATGCAATTGTTTAAAAATTTGTTGTTTGCATTGAAAAAAGCAATTTTGAATGTTTTTTGACCCAAAAATGTCCTAGGAATTCTAGGGTTTTAGGATGTATTTTCATACATTCAATTGTGTATATTTCAATGTTGATAGCTGTAAATGAATCATGATTGCTCTGCATTTGCATATTTTTTAAACATTGATGTCAACAACATTGAATGCACTATCAACTAAAACTCTGAATTCTCACAATATCAATGGTGGATTGTCCTAATTTTGTGCACATCCACTATCTATTAGTCATTCTCCAATTTGATATGCTTACTTCCTTCACTTTAGCTCTTCTATTCTCAAAAATCCCATATTCACTAAAGATTATGTCTATATACTCACTTTGTAATGAAAACAACTTTGAGACCTAAAGGGTTAAAGTAGAACCACCCATTTTCGACCAGTGCTCTATAGCCAACTGTAGATTGACTTATTTCCAACCAAGGCTAGAATTTTCTTTTTCTTTTTCATTTTTTTTTCAAGGTTGAGACTAAAAGTTCATGATACGTGTCCCAAAGTAGTACAAAAAAAAGTAGGGAGCAATGAGTGGAAAAGTAGTTTATTATATGATTGGAATTGGAAGAGTTCGAAGATTGGCTATGGGTCTGAAGCACTTTTTGCCTTTCAAAATTCATAGTAATTTCAATTCATGCAATAAAGTTACCAAAGTTTTTGCAATCCCCATCATTTTTATCAACACACCTCTAAAAATATTTACTTTGCATTGCTTCAAATTTGTCCAAATTCCTTATTTGGTTGGTTATAGGTGCTTCTACCTTAATGTATACCACAAGCTATTATGTGAGCGAAAAAATGAAATTAGACTAATGTTTCAACAAAATGTTACATAGCTATTCTATTGTGTGAGCTGTAGGAAGTATTGAATTCCATGCAAATATCAACATWRATTTTTGAAATAAYMAACTRTTTTGGTCATCTAGGAATTCACSATTATTATACAAAATCTTCAAAATCTCAACYACTATTTTGAATTAGAACTTTGAAATTTCAGTGACCATCATATAAGTTATTCATAAAATATAGCCTATGGGTATGATCAATTTCTACAATGCATCCTTGGATAGWTTTTAYCATCCATYATGTTCTAWCATGCGCATTGAATGTTGTTGATTTTGTATACAAAACCATAATAAATTGCAACCTCATTCAAGTTTATATTTCTCTCCTTCAAGTTCTATTCAATGTCAAACAAACTTCAAAGGAAATWGATATTTTAAGAATGTTMACTAGGCAASAAGAATTATAAAATGTCTATTTTAAAAACAAAATGACTAAATAGATCTATTATGAAGAATAAACAGCAACTCTACATACTTTTGCCTATACATTTGTTAAGTGGCATGCCATCTTTTAGCAATGGATACTTGTCTCATCATAAGCATTCTCATAGAATGACTCTTAATCATTTTCTTGCTTGTGATATGGTTTGAGAACCAAGTGATGGCAAAAATGACGATGAAGACTCACTCTCTTGTGTATATGTTTGGTGATATTCTTGCAAGGTTGCACTATTGATTTCACCATTGCCAATGAGCATGGCAACAATGTCTGACATCGAGGGGCGCCTTGCAGCCACATGATGTAAACACAAGAGCCCAATGTTGACCACCCTCTTGATTGTCCCGTCTTCTATCTTGGTCATTTCTTGCAATGATTTGTCAACAAGCTCCATAATTTGGTTCTTTGCATGCAATTTTTGTGCCTATACAAGACACAACAAGTAAAAGCACAATCAAATTTAGGATTATCATAAGAATTATAATGCTAAAAGAATTCCTACAAAAGATGTCTAATAGTCTTGAATCACTTTTTCAAATAGGATTTTTTGCTATATTCCCTCACGGATCCTAATTAATACAAACAATTATTCAACTTGCACTAAGAATGTTTGATTGACATCTAGTAAGATTTATTACCCATAGAGTCAAACATAGTTCATCCAAAGGCAAATTGTTGTCAATATTTTTTCTTCCACTAACAATCTCAAGAATCAATACTCCAAAGCTGAACACATCAAGTTTTGTAGACACTTGACCATATGTTGCATACTCTGGTGCTAGATAGCCCCTACACAAGGAAATCACTGAAAGATTTAGAAATTGATATCATGTTTGCAAAATGTCACTTAAGACACATATTAAAAAAGTTGATATCGTTAAAAGAGACACTTACATTGTTCCCGCAACCTGTGATATGTTCATATGTGTCTCTCCATCGTCAAGTGATGGAAGCAACAAAGCCAAACCAAAGTCGGCTATCTTTGGGTTCAAATCCTTGTCAAGGAGGATGTTTGGGCCTTTGATGTCTCGATGTATAATAGGTGGTTCAATTTCTTCATGAATATAGGCCAAACCCCTCGCAATTCCCAAGATGATGTTGAATCGAGATCCCCAATCAAGATGCTCTTCATTGGATTTCCCCCACAAAATAGATGCTAGGTTCTTGTTGTCAACAAGTTCGTAGACAAGGATTCGTTGACCTTCCTTTATGCAACAACCTTTTAGTTGCACTAAATTACGATGCTTTATGTTTGATATCACTATAATTTCATTCAAGAAATCTTGGATACCGTTCTCCTTCTTCGCTTTCAATAGTCGTTTAATAGCCACTTTGGTCCCATCTATAAGGACACCCTATATCATTGCCATTGCATCGATACATGAAATCATAAGTTAGATTAGAAATGGAACAAATCTATAAGACTAGTTGGAAAATACTTGAGAAATAATTTGAGGAAATTTCAATGAAAGAAAAGAAAATTGTTTGCATACCTTATAGACAATACCAAAGCCTCCTCTTCCCATTGGTGGAACAGTTATGGTCCCCGAGAGATTACATTTAGTTATAGATCTGAACAAGAAATAAACAAAGATGTTAGAACATTCTAATTTGAAATCCCACACTCTAATGACAATCCTCAAGGCATAGTCATTACAACAAACTATAACGTAAATACTTGAAGGTGACAACTTAGCAATCTCACATAACATTATTAACAAACACTAGGGAATTCCTTTTTGCTACCTTCAACAGCATAAGTCCCCCAACGTTGCAACTTTTCATCCATCCAATGATTCTCTACAAATTAAACTAAATTCAATCCCAAAAATTCAAGGAGAACTGATTGTCACAATCTCTGAGGGAAGATGGTTTAGGTTGGTTAACAACGTCATGTACCTGATTCCAAAAACAAATTCCAAGACTTTCTAGTGCTTCAAAATCAAATGCAAGGGCAAATAAAAATAATGCATACAATGATGTGATGCTTGGAAATGCCTTCAGCATGCCAGTTGGAAGTGGCCCGGAAATTCTTGAGTGACCATTCATTCGACTGCAGCAATGCAAAATTACCACCATAGATACACATTGAAAGGCAATTGCAATACTTACGATTCAAGGTACACCTAGTGAATCCATAATAAATGGGGTCGATCTCCATAGCAAACTTGACATATTCAATGGAAAGAATTAAGATAGGAGGCTTGTAAATTGATTGGGTTTTAAATATGTCCCCCTATTTAGGAATGAGTGACATGTTCCTTGAAATATCTATTACTGTCATCAATAAGATAGGTAGGCTTAGAAGGACGGTTTATGGACCTCCTACCTTAGGCCTTTGTTGCATATATACTTACAGGTATGATAGGTTGGTAAGGTTCCGAATGGATGGCGGAAGTTGGCCAACAAGCTCCACATCTCCTTCATGACCATCTCCAAAAAGAATGTTCCTATAACCAATTGACAACAAAGAAATAATCAAGCTCAAATCACCACATTCAATGGTCATGTAAATTGACTCGAATGTGTCACTAGTTCCTTAGAATCTAGAGTCATAATGATCCTTGTTTGAAATAAGATCTTTTGAATGAATTCAAGCTACGAACTGAGATTATTCTTATTGTAATTTTAAGTAATCCATTGCATAATTAGATGAAATAAATAAATAAAAATTTATGAGTACGATCAAACTTACATGTTGTATAGCTTGTTGTCAATGCCGGTGAGGTTTCCAATACTAACACTGTCGTGGCTACATAGAAACCACTTGCGCATACCGCTCGGAAACGAGTAGTTACAAGGGTGAGTGTGATTAGATGACCGAGATGGCATTAGAGCTGAAACATTGGTGCCGGAGTTGTTCCAAGATTGCAGCATGTTGTATATTGCAAACTCTGCATCAAACAAGACACTCAAATTAATTATGTAGAGATTTAGATAAAGTTTCCTTCTCTTTTCTTAACCTTCTATACTATAAAAACAAGAACACTGTAACCGTGAGGCTGTGTCACAGGTTAATTCATTCACTAGTTAGACCTCACATCTACACTCCAACCCTGACCTTGTTGTGTAGTGTGAATGGGGTTGTAGATAGGATTCGGAAACACAGATTTCAAAACCAGAGTCAATGCCACAGTCTCTGTCCAAAGGACAAAACCAATTCAAAACATTTGTAAACAAAGATCACTTCAAAACAAATTTACAATGAGATTTCTCAACCCAAATTATTTACCTTCTGAAGCCTCAAAATATTGACTAGGCACAATGGGGGGTGGACTTGGTGTTGGTGTTGGACTTGGTGTTGGACTTGGAGTCGGTGCACATGCTCCCCCAATTGCATTCCATGTCAATGAGAAGGCGCAAATTAAAATGAAYACCGAAAAATTCCGTAATTGGTTCATCTTGAATGGATCATTCAAAACTTGTTTGTTGAAATCCGCCAAAGCTTGATCTCAAGACTCAGCTCAAAGACTTGCCATTATTTATCCTGCATATCAAGTTCGAAGAATAGTAACTTAAATCTTTAAAAAATCACTTGTTCTTCACTGAAGATTAAGATATTCAAAATCACAAACAACATGTTTTTAAAATCTGCTATGTGATGCTCACAATTAATAGAGAATTTGCCTTTATACAAGTGTCTAGATTAATTCTAAGTTGAGTGCAAATCTGTAGCTACAAATTGGTGCCACTACCTGTATGTGTTTTTGTAACATAGGTCATATAGTAATAGAGAATAGGCCCTATAGGGACGATTATGCCCTGGCAAGCGTGCCTAGGTGAGCCCAGGCTGCACGAGCCAGGACATAATCGGCCCTGTAGGGCCTACTCTCTTTCATTAAAATATGGGGAGGCCAAACGGAATTGGCTTGTTGAATCATCGACTGAATTCTACCAGGGAATTTGCCTCTAAAATCGCAGAATAAGCCTCCCTAGATTTTAATGTACTGAAATTTGCTGAAACTGATTGTAAAGATATACATATTTCACTAATATTTAGTGCTAAAAGAAAGCCATACTCAAATACATTCAAGGTTTTAAGAAGAATTTGCAATTTTAGGAATGAAGATTCCTCTTTTGTAAAATTATATGAACTGAATTGTATTCTACCCATGTGACTCAAATTGACGAGATTCAATGCACTGAACTAAAAGTTTCTTATACACAAAATAGAAAACGACTCAAATAAGTGAATCACAAAACAATAAATTTCATAGTCGATATTATTTACTAACGCTTCTACTGCCAAAATATTCATTAACTTCAACTGAAGCAAGCTCTAAATACAATATCTCACCAGTTCCATGCTAAAATGTGACACGTTGTAAAAGAATTCAAATGAACAGAAGAGGGTCACTCACATCACTAATGCTAAAGAACGATGATATATTCTCTTCTTCTATTTCTAAGAACATTTCTAAATTGATACCACTGATTAAAAAGCATGACTTCATAGAATTTATTAAATATTTTTTTTTATCACGTTGCAGTGATTCCATGTTTATTTCAAGAAGAAAAWATTTCTCAAGCAGAAGCTACTAATGTGTTACACAAACCTGTCAACTCAATGATAAAAGTTTTTGGACTTGTGGATTACAGAAGTGTGCCTAAGTCACACTAAGCTTACATACATTCAATCAAAACAATGGGGAATTTCAGTAAAATGGCGATATTCCGCTATTTTGGCACTTTTTACAATTCAAACTCTTTGGTATGAAATCTACATGTGTCTTAGATGCTTGAAATGTACACCTATTTAAGATGTTTGAAATCTATACTATGGCCATTTTCATTAACATGGCAATATTTCATGTGTCATTTTCAGGAATAATATTGTGAGTTGCATACATTTTCAGGAAATGCAAGACTTCAAGCAGATTCTTGTGTAAGGTACCTAAAACAGACACTTCAGATTTTCATGASAACCTAAAAGACGATTTGAAATATTCCTATTAATACAATACTTGAAATACATAGTTTATTCATAGGGTGACCCAAAACATCATGTTMAAGAATTTCTACATGACTGTAGAATTATCTTTCGACTGCCATCAAGACCCAACAAGAGCTACGATATTTTAATAATACGAACCATGGTCACATGGACTATTATTGGGTGTAGTTACTATACCTAAGGTAATCAGTACTACACTATTAGGTTACCTTTACAATTGAGTTGCCTTGCCCCGAGAAAGTTACTCTACAAACCATCAAAGTCGATAGAATTTCTACAAATATTTTAATTTGTACACATGGAGATTCATGAGTTCCAACTAAACCAATAACTAATTCAAAAGTTGTGTATTCTTGCACGGTAACAATAAATATTTATGCATTGTGGAATGTTGAGAAATTAGTGAGGGGCAACCTAATTTCACTATTTAGTGTAGAACTAAATAGTAGGGAACCTGAACTGCAGTCAGTAGGTACACGGATTTTTTTTTTTTTAACTTGTGGGTACAAAAACACATACACCGCACACAGGATAAACGGCTGGACTCAGTTTTTTTAAGTGTCAATAAAAGATCTAAAAGAAGGAATATACCAATCGCTGACCCACGAGGGTTGACGAGGTACACAGAAGACTGCTACAGTACACATAATCGACTTGTAAACAACTTTATTTCGAAACTGAAAACTCCAACGGCGCAGTACCTTCAGAGTTCAGATTRAAGAAAACTATAAAATTGACATTTGGCAATTGCCAAACCTCCCGTGAAATAAGCTGACGGAATGTAGGCATGAAACCGGCGATATTTTGGTTAAAACGGCGGTAAGGTATTTGTGGCACTTTCGCGTTTAGACCGTGCCGTCTGAAATCTACACCTGTCCTAGAAACCGAGATGCAGAACTCAATGGCGAAAATACCGCCATTTTCTAACGAAATTTTTTAACGAAATTTCCTAGTTTGTTTCCAATCGACTCTTTTGAAGATCGTGACTGTTTCCCCGAAACTGGGCATGAAGGTCAGAAGGGGCTCTAAAACGAACGTAACGTTGCTGCCTCGTATCTCATGTGACTGTGTAACCTTAGTTTACAATATTAGTTCCTGAGATCAGGCTGATACAATCGATCTGTGACAACGGATCAGCCGCGCTGATCGACATGACAGGACATGAATATCATGGAGTAGAGATTAAGAGATCGACGCCTTCTCAGAATCAATCAAAGGGCAGGCTAGGGTCCACCTATTTCACGTGCTCTGACTTCCCTAGACTACAGAATTGTAGAAGAGCACTGTATTTCCGGGCGTTGTAAGAGCAGAAATAAGTTCTACCGATAAAATATCTTTTCTGTGAAAGGTGTACAACCTRGCTACAGAGGATTTTAGTCTGACTTGTGGAGGACAGGTAGTGTTTCTCCGAAGCTCGATCTGACAAGATCAACTGTAAACCAAAARAAATCGGAATTGCCTKGAAATTCTTCCGAACTACACGCATTAATTACGTTAGCTCGTGGAATTATTACATTTAATGTTGGGGTCGATCGATCCTATACTGGACAGTGGGTCCGGTAGCAGGAAATCGATSGAGGCAATATACATTTATCACCACCAAATTCACTATCAGACCTCTATCGTTTCTCACAAAGTTCTTCTACGCAAAAGTCGAAGTAATTACACTGTCTGTCTTACTGTGCGCAGTAATTACTTCTAGCTCGATCAGCTAGACACAGGAGAAATCCAAAATGTTCAGTGACAGGAATGGAGATTTGGACACAAAGCTAATAAGGACATTTCTCCAATTTTCATACTGCATTTCTTCTGCGAGAGCAGATCGATCGAAGCTAGATGGAGGTTTGTGAAACTAGAAAATAATCCACCAAGTGAACGTACCTCCTGCGCAAGTTATTCCAAAAGCCGTTGAATTGAACTTCCGATCCGAATCGATTCACAGCAGTTTCAGACTTAAGCACCGGTTTCAGATTCAAAGTCACGCTAGCTCAAACAGTAATCCAAGATCTCCTCGCTCGAGCTCGCTCAAACCCTACGGCGCAGAACAAACAGCTAATTATTTATCACAACACCACACATAAAATCGAAAACAAAAAACAATCGATCGATTCTGAAAGGAGAAGCGTGAATGCATACTTGAGCACAGTCGCCCTCGACGTACGTCTTGTACAATTCAACCTCAAAAAACAATCTATCCAGAGACACAGGAGAATCCCAAAATGGAAATTGGAGGATTACGCGTCCGCCCTAGCCTTGTCTAGAAATTGGACTAATGCCCGGCCTCTTGTGTCCAAATTCATTCCTATTGTATCGATCCTAGCGAATGTATCCTACTGTACCTATTCTACACTCACTGAACCTTGAATGTCTATGAAATCAATTAATTCTTCCACGATTCCATAGCCTGATGGACATTGGATTTCTCCAGGGAGAGACCTTTGCTAGCTAGCGTGATTTTGCGGAGCTGAAGAATAGAATAGCCAATAGCTAGAATGCTTGCTGTAGAGCTAGTCTGCTGAGAAAGTGATTCAAGCATCGAGCTAGATCGACAGACCGGAACTGAACTTGAGAGGCTCGCAAAATTAGGGTTTGCATTCCATACCTCCGTCAGTACGTGCAGCTTGCAATTGATCCTGATCGCTCTCAAGMCAGCCAGCTTCTCTGCGACGGAGAGAGAAACAGAACCTACGGAAGCAGTCASGGCCCGAGGTTTAGATCATCTAAAATCGTAGATTTGAAAGAGGACCAGAAGTATCTTCCAAATGGGTAGATATGGTGAATGTCACCGCTTCTTTTCTTTTGATTTTTTGGGATATATGGAGGGAGTACTTAACAAGAACGGTGCAAAAGTAGAATTTGAGATGGCTAACCATTGCAAGCACATTATGAATCTCATGTATGGAWACAAAAATATGGATTAGGACTTTGGATGATTGTAATAGAGCCCATTAGATGCAAGCATAAAGACAAAAACTTATTCTGCGACAAAGCAAAGCATGATTTCATGTCAGTATTACAAACAATCTAGAATTATAGTCCAATCTTGGTTTCTRTCTAAAGTGCATATTCTCTAAAGACAATAGATATGGTTCAATTAGAAAAAAATCTCTTAGATAGGGAATCTCATTAAGACATTAAAATAGTGTATTATATATACCATTTTCAGACTGCACACTCTAAACTGTAAAGGTGCTAAAGTTGCAAGATGGCACCATTTTATCAAAATTCGCCATCTATTAATTGTAATAGATCTTCTAGGAAAATCAATAATCAAACAATATGAAAAATTCATTATCAATTGGTTATTCATAAAATGTCCAAAAAATATAAGCAACAAGAATTTGGAATTTTCTATCAATTTTCAATAAGGTTCAACTAAATTTAAGACAATATAAAAATAGAAACAAGGCTTTTATACTTTGGGAGACATTTTAAGTGTAGCCATCTTACCTATAACATGAATAAAGACATTCTAAGCAACTTGATGACAATGAGATTTCACCCAATAAGTGATGGAATAATGTTTCTAAAGTTGTAGAAATGTGTTCACTAGAGAGTTTTTCCAACAGAGGATGTGAAATTTTCTATTATCAAAATCTCCTTGCYTTGCCGGTGTAAAAATATTGTCAAAGTATACCATGTAAGCATTTTRGGGGAAGCTATATTCCTTGGAAGAATTTTCAATACCAAATATTTGTAGGAAGAAAAATAGATTTGGCCATCTAACCCAAGTCATTTTGTATTTTCGAGGCCTTCATGGGGTCATTGCAAGAAATATTGTGCAATTTTTGTAGCATTTTCCACAATAGTCATGATTTTTTGTGGAATACTTTATAATTAGAAAAATAATTTTTTTTTAAATTCAAAAAAATTGTTTTTTGTATGCACCTTTAAGAATAAGGTACCCTAGGAAGGAAAAGCATAGATAAATTCTTTAAATAGAAGAACTAAAAAAGTACAAAATCTCATGAAAATAGGTATTTTGACGTTTTAATATGTAAATAGTAGGAAAAAGAATTTCAAAAAAATTAAAAATTAACCATTTGGGAAGACTTCAATGTAAAGAGATTTCACCAAAGTAATGATCTTGAAACCATTTTCAATATTCAAAATTGCTCGCGCAAGGAAGCCCTATTTGCATGTACATAGAGGACATAAAATAATGTTTTTTTAAGTGACCTTTGGTAAGCACATTTCCTAGTGTGGAGACAAACCACAAAATTTTAGCTCTAGATCATTAATTTTGGGTATTCCCCAGTACTAAAAAAACCGTAAACCACAAAGTGTGACAAATTAGCTAAATCAAATTTAAACGTAAAATGATTTTTGAAATTTTTTGAAAAACTTCAAGTTAATCAAGTTCATACATCAAAAGTTATAGCACATGACAACTCCATCACTTCAAATGTCACTCAAAATAATACCAGTCTTTCTAGCAATCACCTTATGGAATTATTTACAGATTTTTTGAAGTTGAAACATAGTGGTCACTCAAAACGACCACTTCCTAAAATGTATATTTTTGGTACATTGAAGAAAGCAAAATGTACCTTTRTGTTAGAAGACACTTCTAGGTCATGGTCTATTCTAGGACATCCTACCTTGGCAATGACTCTCAAAAGTTGCATCACTTGCATGTTTCCATTGCAAAGTCAAGGTAAGCTAGTAAGGTAAGGTAACTACACCTATAATTGTACAAATAAGCAATTTAGTTTACATATAGTTTACATTATTATATTGGGTTTTTTCTCTAGGATCTTGTGGTTGTTGTTATTTCAAAAAAGGGATTCAAAATTCTTTTAGAATGTTTTTTTTTATATATGAATAAATTAAGAATTTTCAAAGTGCTGAAAATAGGTGTTTCCAAAACCAATCCTAGACTTTCAATCATGACTAATGGGAGTTCATTTTGCGGAACAATAAATCGTGCCAACAAACTGGGCCCCGCAGGATAATGTTTGAAGGTAAAAGTAAATAAAAGCCCCCTATATTGAGCCATCACTAGGGTATGTTCTCTAGCCCCCCAAGCTAATTTGGGGTCTCTCATTGCAAATCTGAATTCAGAAATTGCAAAAAAAAATTGTGCAAAAAATAAAACATTCTTGCGTTTTCCCCAACGGTAAATCTAGCCAACGGGGCCCAATTTGTTGGCACGATATATTGCTCTGCGTACATTTTAGGCAAGAATCTAGAGCGCTTGAATTTAGAGAGTGGTAGAAATCAGGTGTACTCCTGTAGATGCCTTGATCTTAACGTATTTCAAGTACAGTCCAAGTGAGCATGAAATGCGTGGACTCCTTTTCAACAACCGCAGTGCTTGGACTGCCATTTCTTGACCTGTGATTGAACCTTCGTTGACATCCGGATCACGCAGTTTACGAAACTTGCCTATCTCCCGAAGGTTCGGAAGAACAAGTGTCTCAAAGAAAAGGACTGGCGTTGAATTTGCGGTGCGGATTCTCTTGCCTCACTTTGAAGTTMAGGTAAGGTGAGGTGGGTGCCCCGAAAAAACCGCCACTATTTGCTGCTACTGTCCCTAGCTACTCTCAACACATTGGTCAAATTTTCATTGATTTTCTTATGGACAAGTGAAAGGAGGTTCCAACGCACCAAAGAACGTGACATTTGGATAAGGTAGTCTACTCTCAACTCTTAAATGTTGGTTGGGTCACCGTGGAAATCATGAATTCTGATATCTTGAGAATCATTGGTTTAAAAAATTTCAAAAGTAAAGCATTGGAAGTCAAAGTACTATAGAAGATCTTCCCCTTTCATACAAAATTCAAAGGATGAATAGTTGCACTTCTGTCTCATCGAGAAAAATGCTCTCTCATTCATTGACCCGAAAATGGCCTTAGTATTGTTTAAGGGTTAAAGCAACCATTTAAGAGTTGATTGCATTTGCAGGGAAGCTAAACTCCTAGAAAAAAAATTCAATTAATTTTCATAGAAAGAAAAAAGGAATTGATATCTAATTCAAGTTGTTTCGTATTTTTTGGACCTTCAAGGAATTAGTTACAAATTTTTGAAATTGTAATGTAGTGGTCACTAAAAGTGACCACCTCTTGAAATGTACATTGTTGGTACATTGGAGAAAGCAAAATGTACCTTTGTATCATGATTGCTTTCTAGAGCATGGGATCTTTAAGAGCAGACTATCTTAGCCTATGCAAAAGTTAGGAAAGAACAAAGTTTGGTACTACAACAAATTCATCCACATGCTCAAGTACATATTTGAATTTGGAGATGTACAATACATTTGAGTTAGGATGGCAGTTTATGGTCAATGGTGCATTTGGAGGTGCTCACCTTCTTGACTACTAACACTTAATAGTGAAATGAGATTGTCCCTCTCTAATTTCTCAACTAGTTTGACACTATACACATATTTGTTGTAAGTTTACAAAGGAGGTATCTAGTAATTTTCATCAACTTAGAACCATGTGTGTGGCATGGATTGGTGCATTGGTGCAATAGGGCCTAATTTAGAGAGTGGCATGGGCCTCTACATGGTAAAACAATGAGTCATGAGGTAATTGTTTGGTATAAGGCAACCCATTTGTTAACCCCTACAGTTTTTTCAAATTTAAAGGGGTCCAAAACTGCTATGAAATACTAGTATTCAAAGCAAGGCTAAAATCTTCATCTATATGTATTTTTAACATGTTCAATCACAGGATCTTCAATTAACTTGTCAGAGTACAACATCCTAAAATTTCATGATAAAAAATCCTACGAATTGTAAGATTACAATGCTTGAAATTCAAGAAGAAGTACTTTTCAACTCTTTCCCTAGTGTTAGAGTTTTATCTTTCAAACTTTTCACCAAAAACATGTAGATCCTACACCTTGCAACTTTCTATAATACGTTGAAGAAATAAGTTGGAAAACACATGTAACAAATTTCAATAGAAAATATCTAATATTCAAACTTGAAAAAAATATTAAGTAGACATAAGTACGGTAGAGAATGATTATAATGCTAAATTGTTGAAAATTTAGTTATGGAATTGAACTGAAATTCCAATCCCAATGGTTGTAGTGTAGTAATAAACAATCTACATCCTATGATTTTATTTTTTTCCAAAATATTGAAAATTGTGTTTATCCCTAAAGGACTATTTATTGTCCCCTCGAGGGACAAAATGGTTTTGGGGCAAGTTCCTATGACCTCAATTTCTAGTGAAATTTTTTGAAACTTCCTCATAAGATAGAAGAACTTATTAGTTTTGTGAGAATATAGTTTTATTTCAAATAATGCCTGGGAGCAAAAGTTATACCACAATAGGCCCAAATTTCAAAGTAGTGGACAAAAACATAAATCCACGAGGACTTGAAATTAGATTAAATTTTTTTCTTATAGATTTTATTTTTGTCTACATGTAAAGCTTTGATTCATTCCATTTGGATTCATGATTTGAAAATTATGAACAATCTTGTTTTTCAAGCAATCTAACATCTTCTTCAAGAAAATAAATTATAGCATTCATCTATGAATGCAATTTTTTACAATGCTTCTAGAAAAAATGTTTGACAAGATTAAGTTTTTTTTGCTAAAACAATCTCACCATTGGGATTATCATGTTTCAATCTCACTATAGACTATAGCGCTATTAACAATTTTGTTTTTTCTTTTCATCATGAACCTATCTCTACTTAACAATTTTTAAGAATATAAATCAAGAGCTTTCTTTTTGAATTTTTCTTTCCTAAACTTTCAAATCAATTATATAGCGCAAAAGAATTCCTCAAATGGCAATCAAAGTCATCTTAAATTGCAAGCCAATGTTAAAATAAATCTTTTTTTTCCCAAATTTGAATGCGAATATCTTCCAATCGATATAATCAAACTTCATCAAATACTTACCATGTGATTTTAGACAAGAAAAGTACAAGATCCTGCAATTAGATTCTGAGAAAAAAATTTGTTTTCTTGGTTGAATGTAGCAGAATTGACAATTTTGAGTGTTTTTTGACAAAAAAAAAAAAAAAAAAAAAAAGACCTTCGTCTTTTAGGGGTAAAATAAAGGACTTCAAAATTTATTTTAGAGTAGGAATTCCATAACTACCTACAAATCATTAGAAAAGAGTTTTGGTCTCAACATGCCTAGTACTTTGAGGATCAAATTAATATTGATTTTGATAAATGCAAGCAAAACTATTTCTATTGTCACCATCAAGGTTGCCATTGGAATTGTGAACAAATCGAGTAAACGTTGTCGTATTGTAAATACTCACAGTATTTAAAACGTGTGTATATTATACGTTTGAGTAGATTTTTGATTTGGAGGAAAAACTTCATCAGTTTGATGTATTCCTTCAAGTTTTAGAATTTGGGTTTGGATTTGGAGTTCGATTGCAAAATGTCGAATTGGAGGGTTTTTATGGAGTCACTGGATATAGAGTAGTACTCTTCACGGACTTCAATTTTTATCTTCACTGGATGAAGGAGTTTAGTATGACATTTAGTTTTGATGATATATGTGTGTCTTAAAAAATAAAAGAGTGGGAGTTTAGAAGTGATTTACTACGTAGTTGTTTTTCCTTGGATCAATGGTTGTTTGGAGGCCATGTGTGGTGGATAGAGACAAGTCCTGCTTATCTTAAGGATCTAGAGGCTTAATAAAGATGTTATTGCTCTTCCCAAAGGAAGTTTTTTTTGTTGGGATTATATTATGTGAGGAAGAAGGATTATTTTGTAGAGAAGGAGAGAGTTGTGTTTTTTTTGGATGTTTTTGGAGAATGTGTGTAGAGAGCCGAAACTTTGATCAGTGAGAATTCTTGTTGTGTGAATAATTTGATAATGAAAATTTGAGGGGTTTTTTCTTATAAAATTGCGCTTATTTAGACATCTCTTTTGCTTGATTTGGAGTTGTGAGGGAGGAGTTATAAGCATGTGAGTGGAGGAGGGTCTGCTGCCATCCATCAAGAGGAGCGGAAATTCTGGCGATCACCATAGTTTGTTTTTTTATCTTATTTCTTTGAAACTTTCAGGCATTAGAGAAGTATTTTTTAGCTTTCTATAGACACAAAAATCGAAGCATTTGAAGTTATAAATTAAAAGTTATGAGTTGTTGAATGATAAGGAGTCTGCTGCCTTTTAATTGAGAAGGCCGAGACTTTGCTTGTCCATAACTTTTGGACAGTATGTTGTATTGATTTGAGATTTTGGAGGAGTTGTGTTGTGGCTTGTGGTTCGACAGAGTTGTTTTGTTTGTCATTCCCAGCCAGTTTTGGAGGCTAGTTGCAATTTTGATTTCTACATTGTAAACATGTTGCGTGCCGTGGTTATCCAGTAAGCGCTCCGTTTTCTGTTTGTGGCGACGAAGTGGGGTTGATGGCCCACATGGTTGATCTTTTATGTTGTTCCTACTGGTGAAAGGCGCCTCCTGGTCACCGTGGGTTTGAAATTTAGGATCCCATCATCCAGACGGCAACTCGTGTTTTGCTGTCCCGTTTTACCTGTCCAAAAACTTGTTTCTTATTACACACCTTTACCTTGGCCCTTTACAGCCACCACATGATAGGCCAACGGGGACGTGATTGAAGTTTAAAGATTCAAGATTCAAGGCCGAAGATTCGACTGAACTCTCTAGCGAACTATTCCCAGTTGCAGCCAGATACTTCGCGTATTCTCAAAGTGCGCTCCTCTCTACCCGACAACGTGTAGTAAAGCACTAAAACCAAGTTGGCTCGAGGAATTGTGGTATAGCCAAGTTGGCATTGACCATACACATGCAAATTCCTTAGAGATATTATGTTGTGCCCCATTTTTGTACTACCGCTTTTCATGTTGACAACAAAGTATTTAAGGCAATGAAGATGGGTTGCTAAAACAAGTATTGTGGCCATACTATAACTTTCCATGTTGGCAATAAAGCACTCAAGGCAATGAGGACCGGTTGTTGAAAATAGTACTTTGGCTACTATTTTGAACGAGGACAATCTTAGCTTAATGTACAACCGTTGGCTATAATCCATCTCTTAAGTTAGGTTGTTTTGTTTTGTTTTGTTTATTGGGATCTCCCGGACCGTGCATCCACCGGAGGCGTTCTTCTTATCTTTGGAAAGCCCTCGGCGAGGAGAGGTGCACGGGTTTTGTTTCATGACGTTTGGACCTTCTATGCGAAGGTTATTGAATTTCAAATTTTTTATAAATTAAAAAATTAGAAAATTACTTTTACTTTTGATTGTGATTGACTGATTGTGGCAACCGCACATGGCACACTAATATTAATTATTACAACCTATGGAACAAAAAAATGATGTCATCGCTGTAGAAATGTGACGTAATTGCCTAAGGCTCTACAATGGCAAGAATGATGTTGGCATTTCCTAGCCAATTTTGGAGGGTCATTTGCAATAATGGCTAATTTTGATTTTGACATCGTGGCCCCTAAATTTTGCCCAATTGTAGAACTCTTCAAATTTTCATCTAAATATTCAAAATGGAATGATTCAGAGCACTTCATTTATATCTAAATCTAAAAAAACAATTTCAAATTTTGTTTCTTAAAAAAGTGAAGATTCTTAAGTTGCATGTGGTGCTTATACTCCAAAAAAAACTGAATATCATACAATAACTTTTTAACCATGTTATAAATTTTTTTGAGAATTGTTGTGCCTTACGAAGATACTCCTAGGCAATCACATGTTGAAAACCTTTAAAAAAAATGAAAATTCCATTCGTAAATAAATGACCAAAAACATGAAATTGCCAAAAAAAAATGCCATGTGGTCCTTTAGAGTTTATGGCAAATGAATTTCATGCATTATTATGTGTAGTGAGTGGTGTACCAACTTCAATCACATAGCAAGAGTATAATGCTCAACTAATAAGACTAAGGTTGGAGGTCCAAAAAGCACCTATCTCAAAGCTAGGAATTAATTTGGGGAGGTTAAACTTGTTGAAATTTTTTTCAATAAATTTTTTTGAAAGACAAATGGAGTTATCATTTAACCCAAGTTGTTTCATGTTTCTTAGAGCTTTGTGGAATTAATTATGAATAAGTTTTCAAAGCCCAATTGCTTCATAGGCCTCCTACTTTAAGGTGAAAAGGTCGTATTCATTATATTGAAACTTTTCACAGATTTTGAGACAGAATGCTAGTTATTGAAAAATTCATTTAAAAAAATAGTAATTGAATCCTAAAATAAATAGTGCTCAAATTGTGATCCTATAATGAAATTCTAAAAGTTGGTGTTGTTACCTATTTATAAAAAAATACTAGTAAAGAGATAAAGCGATTTATCTTCAAGTTGAAGATAAAAATGAGACTGCAAAAAGTCTCAATATAATGAATATGACCTTTGAACACTCTTGTTATTTGACCTAGTAATGGAGGCGAGAGAAAAAGATCTATAAGTCCACCTTGAGATTGTAGTTAAGTGTTTGGTCTTGTTTCCTAAGCCCTTAGCCCTTCACTCGATGAGGGGAGTTGCTATTATGTGAGCCTAGGAGAGTAAGCCCATGACACTAGAAGACTATACATATGTGTGTGTGTGTTATAGGTGTCTATATTATATAAGCCTTCACTTATATATAGGGGCCATAATTATACTATCATTATATTATAGATACTTATATTACAGGTGTTTATTTTATAAGCACCTTCGATGGCTATAGGAGATCTAATCAAATGCACATGCTCAAGATATGCATATGCTCAAGATATACATATGCTCAAGACTCAAATGCTCGCATTTTCATGCTTACACACTAGCATTGATGAAGACAAGGCATAGTCTAGATTTTCAAAACTATAAAGATTTATTATAAAATATAACCTAGAAGAATATGTTAATCATGACTCTCAAATAATAGTTGTAAAATATGATTTATAGATCACATCCATGGGTGATTGCAAGAAAGACCGGTCCTATTTTGTGTCACACTTGCAATGACGAAGTTGTCATGTGCTATATTTTTGGAGCATGAATCCAATCAACCTGAAATTTTTATTGGAGATGTCTAACTTGATAGTAATCAAATCCCTTATTTTTCAAAAAAATTCAAAAATCATTTTATATTTAAATTTTGATTTAGCTAAATTGTCACACTTTGCGGTTTAGGGGTTTTTAGTACTGGGGAGTATCCAAAATTAATGATCTAGAGACAAAATTTCTATGGTCTATTCCCACACTAGGCATGCATGTATCTACCAAAGGGAATTTAAAGAAACATTATTTTACTTCTTCTACATAGGTGCAAACAGGGCTCCCTTGCGCTCGCACTTCTGAACAAACAAGATGGTTTTAAGATCATTCTTTCAGTGAAATCTCTTCACCAAGAATTCTTCCCAAATTTCCAATTTTTAGTTTGTTTGTTTTTTAAAATTTCCTATTTTTTAAAATTAAAAAATCAAAGTACCTATTTTCATGAGATTTTTCACTTTTCTAGTTCTCCTACTTAGAGAATTTTTCTATACTTTTCCTTCCTAGGGTAACTTCTTCCTGAAGGAATATGCATTAAACATTTTTTTTTTTAAATTCTAATTTTTTTTCTAATTATACAATACTCTTGAAAAAATCAGGAGTACTATGCAAAACGCTACCAAAACCAGTCGGTCTTTCTTGCAATGACCCCCATATGGATAGATCAACTAGTTCACAAACCAAAAAAATTCAATAAAATTTTAAGCCGAAAATTGAAAATTCCTTCTAAAATTCCATTTTGATTTTCTCAAAAATAAAATTTCATTGAGTCAAAAATGATTAATTCTAATCATGGTGATTTTTGAAGATGTTTTAAAACCCTTCTTGTTCAAGTTGTTTTTGAATTGTCATTTTCGAATTGAAATTACTTTTGGAGATTAAACCTACTACTACCCTATGAATCATGGAATATTTGCGAAGCAAGGTCTTCATTATCTAAGGTAAACCACCCCATTGCGGTCAAAATTGGAGTAGGCTCGGACATTGTGGTCAAAATTGTAACGGTGGTGTACATTTGAGAACAATTTTGACCACAATAGGGCCTACTCCAATTCTGACCACCAATTAATCCCTACAGCGCTTGAAGGACCAATGGAGTCCTTGAGAAGGTTAAAAATGTCAAAAACACAAGTGAAATGATTGTATTGAGCAACCATTTTCTTTTGTGTTGGTTGATAAAAAAATGATTGGCTTCATAAAAATTAAATTTCTTATTGAGAATTTATTAATTAATTCACTCATCTTAAAAATTACAAATATAAAATAAAATATTTTTTTAATTCAGATGCCCAAAACAAGCCCCAATCCTATATTGACTTTAAAAATATCTTTTAAGAGAATTGTCAAGATAAACTCTAAAGAACTTGAATAAGGTACACTTGGCCTCCATTTGAAGGTGTGTTTTGGGGTAAATTCACAATTATAAACCGTACCACTTATTCTGCATATGCCAACTTTAATAGGAGGCCATTTAAATTAAACCTTAAAGGACAACAAAGACGTTTTGAGTCCTTTGGAAGATAAAAATCAATTGTAGTGGGTGCATAAAGGGTATTTTTTATCAGTTTTTTGGGTAAACATGAAAGTAAAGATGTGCTTTGACATGGAAAGCACAAAATAGGGTCATTGAATTTATTGTCATTTTTAGGTGTTGTAAATTGTAATAAAAAGCCACTGAAATTCATGTCCATGCAAACAAGTCTCCTTATGTCCATCATCAAATTTTTAGGTGATGTAGCAAATTTTTAGGTGATGTAGCAAATTTTTAGGTGATGTTGTCATTTTTAGGTGCTACACGGTTTAACTTTCCACCTTCTAACACTTGGCAGTCCACAAACCACAACCCGCCTTTTTCTTGCAATACTAGGTCCGTCCTTTAAGGGTCAAAACCATCTATGAAAATTGTTGGCACTCTAATGATTTTAACTCATGCACACAATTTCCTCAGATCTTGAATTTCAAACATGTGACCTTAATGCTAGTTAATAAAATATTTCTACATTTACAAATTTTAAAAAATAAATAAAGATTAACTTACAATCCCCATTTTAAGTAGTTGTTTTAGGGCACTTTTGAGAGCAATTGTAACAAAAGAATCTTAGAATTCAAGCAATTTGAATGCGTTGGAGGATATGTTATTACATTAATGATCATACATATTTTTTATAGTTAGATTAATGATTTTGTGTGAAAATGCAAGTGGTTCCATAATTTTCTAATAAATTTGTATTTTTTGAAGTGGACTTAGAGCTTGGAAAGCATCAAATTACCTATATATAAGGGTTGTGAGCATCCTAAAAGAAATCCATAATCAACCACCATTTGATCTATGGCTAACTAATAATTGTTTGTGAACTATGCAAAATTATTCTTTAGCCCACGTTGTTGAAGCACTTTCTTAATGAATGTAAATGGAGTCTAAATCATCAATCTTAGGTAGTAACATAGAATTTATTTAATCACAACTAGACAACCCTATTATGAAATGAAATATATACATGCATCTTTCAAATGATAGAATATTTGTTGAGAAAAATTCTAAAAATATATATTTTACAAATATTAGGAATCTTTTATAAGAATCTTAGAAAAGAGGATGAATAAAGGATGAATAAAAGTGGAGACTAAAAAAACACACAGTGGTGTTGCAATTAGTGTTGCAAAGCATTAGATGTTTTTTGGACCGTCTAGAAGACTGCGAGTTCCCGGGCTGCGGGAACACATTGGGAACTTTGGGAACTCTACCACGTAGGCAGTTTAACGTGGCATAGAGATTGCCATGTCAGATAATAATAATTAATTAATTATTTTAATTAATTATTAATTATTTAAAAAATAAAATTTTAAATCAGTTTTCAGTTTCTTTATACAAATGATTTCAAATAAAAAATTTACAAACGTGAAGAGGAAGAAAGATTGGGTATGATAGAACTTAATTTATCTATGAGAATATATCAATATGCATGCTATTATAAATCCCTAGGTGCAAGCTAGATGGTCATTGCATGTTGTAAGATTGATATGTGGTCAAAAATGATTGGCTCATCTTAATGTGGTGGTGACTTCAATAAATAGTTCTTACAAATGTTTTGTATTTTAGAAAGAATTTCATACTTCAAAAATGATTGGCAATGTTTTTCTTACAAAATAATATAAAATCAATATCAAAATTTAAGTCTTCAATTCTTATAGAATTCTGAATCTTGAAATTTGGATTTTGAAGGGGAAGTAGAAATCTAAAAGCATCTTCAAATTGAAATGTGAATTCATTGATGGTATATTACAAACTCTAGATACTATGCACCAAAGTTACAGGAATTTTTTTTCGAGTGGTATGCATCCACCTTATATGTTGAAAACCTTAAAACCACAAGGATGTCATTCAGCTCATTATGTCGTACAATTGTCAAGGATCTTCTTTTATAAATGAGTGTCTAATTATTTCAAAATAGAAGAGTTTTGTGTCAGGCATGTGTGTCATTAGATGTTTTTTGAGGCCCAGGAAGGGCTAGAAGTTCAAAGTTGTGTTCTTGCGTTCCCACAGCACTACAATAGCGGTCTGACGTGGCAAAGCAACTCCCACGTTAGATTTTTTTTTCCAAAAAACACACATTTACCCTTCTCTTGCATTTGAAAAACAATTTATTTGTTTTTCGGTAATTATTTTTTTTGACAGCAGTCACTCGTTCCATCACTACATTGAGAACATCAAGGGGAACAGGCTTGAAACGATCCTTTAGAGGCCTCATTTCTCATCTAATGTTAATTATAAAATGTTTATAAGTTAGGTGCATATAATTTCAACCTTGTTACTAAAATCTTCCTATCTAAATTCTTTGCTTAAATTTTCACTCTCACAACTGGAAAGCCTAATGCATATGCTTAGCATGGGAGCCTAAAAATGAGAGCCTATGAGCCTTGAGCCTAGGTGTACGTAGGTATTCTACAACTATTGAAGGTATTTATAACATACATATTTATTATATAAGTAATCTATAGCCATGGAAGGTGTCTATAACATGTGTACCTATAATATAAATATCCTATAACTATAGAAGGTATGAATAACATAGGAGCGTAGGCTTCTAAGCTCATGGGCTCAAGGTCCTAAGCTCACATGCTAGCAACTGTGTGTTGAGAGCCACAATGTAATACTGAGTAAGAGCATCTCCAAGCCTGGAACTAAAAAAGGCTTGGCCAGGGACCACTTGCCCAGTGATTAGATGAGCCCACACTCGGTTAATGATTGTGCCCCACCCTAACACGGGTTATAAACAGGGGAAACCAGATTTCCATGGTTTCCAAGGTGCCACCTAGTAAGTGATGACAAGGCAAAAAAAATTTCAATTCAAAAGTGCCTCGAAACTTGTAATTGAAAACAAAACAAAATCACTCTGAGTCATTGTGAAGACTCTCTATTTGACTAAGTCTTCATCAAATTTGGCCTGTCCCAGTCACTTTTTTTTCCTTGGCCATGAGTGTTGTGGGAAAATTAAAATGGCCGGGCCTGGCTACTTATCCAATTTGCATTATATCTAGAGTTGCCATGGGGATGCTCTAAGACCACTACATTGAATAGTAAAATTAGCTTGCCCCTCACGAATTTCTTGACATTCCACACTATTATATAAATATGCCCTAGTGTTACTTACAAGAATGTATTACTAACTTTTGAATTAGTTATTGGAATGGTTGGAACTCATGAACCTCCATGTGTGCAAATTGGCCAAGTATTCATAGAAATATTTGTTGACTTTGATGGCTTGTAGAGTAACTTTCTTTGGGTAAGGCAACCTAGCAACCTAATTTCACTATTTTGCGTACACATGAGAGCCTATGCTTGATTGTGGATACATCTATTTTCAACACTATGAACATTCATAGTTAACTTTATTCGTACATTGTCCCAGTCTTGCGTGCAAAGTCAAACTAAAATGCTTTTTGGCTTGCACTGACAATGAAATCCTGTTTTGACTCCCAATAAGATCCAACAATACTTCAGACAATTTAATAATTGGAACCAAGGTCAAATGCTTAAAAATCACGAGTAACCACTGACACCTCTGCCAATACAAAGGATTTTCTTCACATCTAACCGCCTCATTGATTCAAGGCATCTACCAAGTCCGACTTATGATCTACGATCTGCAAGATTGAAACCTCACTTGGCCACCTCGTTTTAGTCGCGCTGCTTCTCTACTCTCTCTCTCTCGCGCGCGCAGAGCTTGAAACTCGAAGCTCSAAGCATTCGGAGTGAACTCGTAAGCGACTAAGCGATGATCATTTGCTGCAGGTCGAGAGTGCAGATTCGTGTTGGAGCCGTCGATCATTCAGCAGCTAGCTGGACTGACTGAGGTACGAATTGTTAAACTTTGCACAGGATGTCTCAATTGTTAAACTTTGCTTCTGTGCATGTAACTTAGAGTCACTGTGCTTAACTTGCAGAGGTTTCTAGAGTATCGTAGTTAGAAATATCAGAAGTTTCTCGGATGATTTTGAACTAGGAACGGGGGAAATCGGACAAAAACGGCAAACCGAGAAATTCAGTTAGCCAGACCCAAAATTTCTCCTTCGGCGCGCGACATTGTCAACTTCACCGTGATTTGCAATTTGGGAACCACAGGTATTTTATCTCCCTGACTTAAATTGCAAGTGCGATATGGTTCGAGCACCATAGCATTCAATTCGAGGCCTGGGACAGATATGATCGGTAGAATGGGAAATCTCGGCTTCAAGATGTCTCTATTACCGGTATCTTGAATCGGAGACATCTAGGGCTGCCTGAGTATACTGCAGGGGTGACTGTGTGTTCCGGTTCTACATTCTACCCCAAAATTCGTCAGCTTTTCCGGGGATCACGCTAGCTCTCTTTGAATGTTTTTGAGCCGGTTGGTATTCCGAGATCAACTTCGCACATACATAACCCAGTAGTTCGGTGCCACTGCCATGTTTGCTCATTTCACGTAACTGTTTTCAATTCCCGTATTTATTACGTTTTGTTTTGGCAGGCCGGGTTTGATTTCAGCGAGGACATGGTGGGTTCACTGTGTACGTGAAACGGGAGAGTGGCGGGGGAATGACTGGCTGGTACTGAGTCTGGACGTGGTGGGTTTTTTGAACGGTACGTGAAGAGGTACGTTGGTGAATTTCTTTACAAATTTTCAGTTTTACTCGACGTTAATTGCGTTACAGTCAGACGTGTGGGAAATTTCGTTAAAATGGTGGTGGTCCAGACGCCATTTTTCCATTCATTTCCTTCTTTAGCTCTAAAATCTAGGACTGGTACAGATTTCAGACCCCACAGTCTAAGCGTAACAGTGTCAAGTGTGTGGAATACCGCCATTTTAACAAAAATTTGGTTCTGTAACTTCCATTGAAGCTACTGTAGTTTCAGAAATGTTGGGAACTGAAAATGGTGGAGGCCGGGAAGTGTACTCAATTGCTGGTGTGAGTGTCGATGTCCTGCTCGATCAATACGTGTCCKGAATGGATCGACGCACCGAACAGTTGTTGGTATTCCATGTAACTATGCTTGGATTTTGCTGATCTAGTGAAACTTACTAGTCCGGCAATAGCTTGCAATAGTTTGAACTAAGGAGAGACCTAATACAAAACCTCACTAATTTTATATCCTCTTGGAAGTAGTGCATCCCCGAACAGAAACCCTTTCGGATTTTTCGAACACGAACCGGAAATGTCCATCGATCAAAAATTTTGAACAAAAATTGAGTTATTTGTAAAGTCCCCCCACTTTGGGCATGACTTTTTTTGAAGTTGAGAAGGCAACTATAGTTCATACCCACTTTTTTTTCGATTTTTTTAACTCAACCGGCTTTTTCACGAAACTCATGGGTTTAAACCCCGATTTATTGTACTTTACGAATAACTCAATGTCCTCAGGACTAGGAAACACTAGGATTGGAATTCGGAAAGGAAATTACTGAAGTGTAGGACTTATTGACTCTATTTCAGCCGTCAACAAATAAGTAAATTGCCAGTCAATACATGTATGCCATTCCTGGCCCACTGCTTAGTATTCTGGATGATTATAAGCTTATACGTTTCTGACTTCCGGCTGCCTACGTAGGAACTTGTTTAAGAATTCCAGGAGAGTATTCTGTGCAATTGAGTCGAAAAGGAAAGGAAAATTTGCAGGATTCGAATTGACGAATTCCTTTACTCTGGCTTTACATGTGTAGTACGCCTTAAGTACCCGTATTGATTGTGTCTAACTTTATTTCCTGATCCATACTCCAGTCTTTCAAACTCTTGCAATTCTGAGAAAGTGAGACCGAGTAAGGTCGACTGCTCTTAAAGCGACCATTTAAGAGCTGATTGCTGATTGATTTCAAGAGGCAAAACTCCTTGAAATAATTCTCAGTAAATTTTCATAGGAAGAAAAAAGGAATTAGCATCTAACCCAAGTCGTTTCATATTTTTTGGACCTTCAAAGAATTAGTTACAAATTTTTGAAGTTGTAATGCAGTGGTCACTAAAAGCGACCACCTCCTGAAATGTACACTGCTGGTACATTGAAGAAAGTTAAATGTACGTCTGTAGCATGATCGCTTTTAGAGCGTGGGCGCTTTAAGAGCTGTCTACCTTATGTGTATTCACGTATCCACTGCACTAACGAAACTGTTTTATCCGCATAATTATGTGGTGTCACCTCACACTTAATTCACTCCACCATTAGAATTGGCACAATGTGTGTACTGAAAATCACTCCAATTTCCAATTTTCAATGGTTTTGAGGTCACTCATAGTAAATGTGAAACCTAGAACTTTCCTGTCAATGAAATTTGATGGGATTTTTTTTTTGATCCCAATATTATAATACTGTAATATTAATAAATTTTAAAAGGCGTTTTTTTTAAGCTACATTTGTTGGTATTTTATTGGTTTGCAGTGTTTGATATTTGGCAGGGGTACATACATGATGAAAATAGCTCTGTGTCACTTTAGTCTTTTCACTTTATGGTAGTTAAATTACTGCACTATTAACAATAGTAAGAGTGTAATATGTGAGCGCTTGTTGAAATCTGCTAGAGTGCTAGTGACTTGAAATGTACGTACTGGTCAGTCATATCAGTGTTAATGATGTTTGCTATTGGTGGTAGTGCTTTGAGCTTGACCTTGAAATGAGCGATGGAATTCAGTTTCAAATTCCAAAATTTAAGCTTATGAATGAATTATAGTCCACATAATGACATACTCCCTCTGTCTCAAAATAAGGCTGATGTTTCCTTTGTAAAATATTAAGGAAACACGGGTCTTATTTTGAGACCGTGGAAGTAATAAATAATACATGTCACAGCTTCATTCTTTGTTTAATGGACTACCTTGTGACCAAGGCTTTTTGTTTACAGGCATGAACAAGGTCTTTCAATCCACTCATGTATAGTCCATCTATGTTAATGCAAAGTTGCGTGGAAATGGCAATTGTTGACTGGCTTGATGTGGAGGTTTAACTGATAGCAAGAGCCAATATTAACATTCTTTTTTATTATTGTCCCTCCTTTTGAGTTTTGACTGTAACTTCAAGAACACAAATTTGATCCGGCGTATTGATTCAGATATGGAGCATTTGGGGACTTTTATCGCTTTCGTTTTGGTGTGTGGCTTCACCATGACGTGGAATGCAATTGATGCAAAAGCAGCAGCTCAAGCTCCAACTCCAATATCAAATACGCCTCGGAGCATGCTTGAGTATCCCAKTTATTCGTACTTATCATATGAAGGTTGGCTTCATTTAATTTCAATGCTATAATTTGGGTTTTGAATCTTTTTGTCATTCCACGACATGGGAAATTTTGTTACATTGGTGGTATTCCATACACCATTTTTTCCATCCATGTTTTTTTTGTTTTTTTTCAGAGGATGCAATATACAGTATGTTGAGATCTTGGAACGACTCGGGCACTAATGTTTCAGCTCTAATGCCATCTTGGTCATCATCCAATCGTATTCACCCTTGTAATTCGACCGCATTTCTCGGGCTTTCACGCCAATGGATTACATGCAGTGGCCAGCTTGTCCACATTATGAACCTCACCAGCTACGATTACAAGCTGACATCCATGTAAGTGTAGAAGAAAAAACATCTTGAATCAAAACATCTTGAATCGAAACATCTTGAATCGAAACATCTTGAATTGAAACATCTTGAATCGAAACATCTATCTGATTTTTGTTTGTTTTTCATTGCCCTATTTGCTATGATTTTTTGGATTATCCATTAAAACTAAATACTCCCTCTGTCCCACTAAAAACTTCCAAAACACAAATAAGGTAATTGAGCCCATCACAAACCAAATCATTTTAGTGGTGCACATTTCAGAACTCGAGTGTACAACACTAGCTAGTATGTTTTGGCATGTGATGGACTATTGGCTCCCATTTGACTTGTCATAGGTAGGTTTACCTTAGTATGTGTACTACTAAACCACTTCATTTATTGATTTTGATTGTTGAGCAAGTGACGTGGAGTTCATATCAATTTCTGCGCAATCAGCTCTTTGAATTCCACATCATTTGTTCAATGAGCAATAATCTAAATCAATCAAATGGAGCGGTTTACTAGTATGCATACTATTTCTAATTCTGAGTTTTTTTAGTGGGATGGAAGGAATAGTATAGAACCATGTTTTGGGTTTGACATGAAAATTCATATTATTATTAGCATTAAGAATATTGAACTACGAAGCTTTGCTTGGAAGGTTGTCAATAAATTTACACAATTCTAATTGAAATCAAAAGTAGCAAGCATGAACAATTTCAAAGGTTAAAAAAACCCCATCCATATAGAAGTATGCATGATCAATGGTTTGTCATAWTCATTTTGCAGGTCAATTGTTGGACCAAATTATGGAGGAAGTGTGGCAATTGTTGGTGAGGTACCTACAACGATTTTGAATTTGACCAATCTTCAAGAGTTGTAAGTATACAAAAAAATATTCAACTATTTATCCATCATGTTATGATTTCTCTTTTATTGGAGTACTAAATCTTCAAGTATACAATAATTGTTGCTATTGGATTAGTTTGTAATGCTAGAGGTTCTTTCAATGTTTAGCCAATTTACATCTTTCTTAGTAGGTGATTTTTGTGATTRATTTCTATGTAGGACAATTGTTGGTCATCCCAAACTTTCAGGACCACTTCCAATCGACTTACTCAATAAGGCTCTTCCAAGCATTACATCAATGTAAGTATTTCTATTCATATGAYAATTGGACCTAAAATGGAGTACATTGGTGTGCATTTCAAAATTTAAATGGTCTCTACACTATTGAAAATAAACTAAAATATCCWATGTGAATGGATACTTTATATAAAATTCATGATGGAAACATGTTACTATTATTTCTAATCAAATTCATATTTAATATTAGGTTGGTTGATTAATGAAAATATTGTAAGATGATAGGAAGTTGCAAACTAAATCATGCAATCTGAGAGTAGATAGGATATATAGTTGTAGAACTCTTTTCATATCATAATTTTTKGTAAAAAGTGCAAAAATTGATTTAACACTCTTTTAAATTGCCATATAATTAAAATTTTGAGTAATCAATTGTAATATTAAGAAAATCAAGACCACCAAGAGCTACCCAACTCTAATTCACTAATTCATCTTAATATTTCCATCTTAACTTGGCTATGAAACTTTGGTATGTGACTTCTAATGTTACATCTATATTAATCCCCAAAGTTTGCAATGTCCCACCTTTGACTTATGGTATATTCACCAAAGTGTATTAGAGATAGGAAATTTCTTAAACTTTTGCATAAAAGACAAAAGTTGTTGTATGACAAAAATTGTTGTAGTTTATTAATTCTCTTAGACTATTGCCATCATGATTGCAATGTAAACATTTGCAACTTCTTTAGTATTATGATTTTAAAGAGTCATTTGTGGCAAGTTTCTAGACATAGTTGTTTGGATGCACAATCCTTTSACTAATGTAGGAAAAAGTGAGAAAAAAAGTGAGAACAATTGTATAAATTACAAGGCCTATTAGAGG
Source organism: Pleurozium schreberi (assembly GCA_006891605.1). Lineage (NCBI taxonomy): Eukaryota > Viridiplantae > Streptophyta > Bryopsida > Hypnales > Hylocomiaceae > Pleurozium > Pleurozium schreberi. The sequence goes on along the minus strand of VACF01000810.1, from coordinate 19,997 downwards.
TGTAGCCTCCATTGACCAATTTTGGGTTGATTCCAATATGAAGCCAAAAAGATTACAAACTCAATGCCATTTGGCCACATATAACACWATAGTCATATTAATATACTTCTTTTGAAGCTTGAACTTATTGCATTATGATAGTAGGATCATGCATAGATTTTTTTTAATTAACCTGGTTGTTTTTTCAGATCATTTCATGGTTGTAATCTTTCTGGAAGCATCACACTTTCAACCGACTCACCCCAACTCGTACAACTTGCAACCTTGTAAGTGAATGAGTTTCACTCATATACCRAACACTTTCCTTGTTTTTTTGAACAAATTGACAACAATATTCCAAGTTGGGTTTGTATCTAAATGGCTTGTACATACTTGTTTTCATTGGAAATTTGGTTTCATTGGCTATATAAAGTGAATTGATTGTCAATTTTGTAAACTTTTAAATTAAAAACAATCTAWGCATTAGTAAAATCTAGTAATTTATCAATAAATTAAACAAATTTCTAATTTAAGTTTCTATTTATGAAATACTTTGGCATTCTTCTCTTCKAAGTATTGTTCTTTTAGCCTCAATTTTTTTAGAGATTAATAGAATAATTTATAGTCATTCTTGAATTTCATAGTTGCAACATTGTAAATTAATTGTAAWATTATTTTCAAATTGTATAAYAGGTGTTTCATTCATTTTTTTTCTGTGCAGAGACTTGTCCAGTAATTCTTTTACAGGGTCAGCACCGTTTTGCCAAAATACAAAACAATATGCCTTGAGTTCTTTGTGAGTACTTCAACCCAACATTGTATCTATTTTATATTATAATACCTTATAAAGATTGAAAAATGAAGGTGTTTTCAGAATTGTAAAGATGCTTTATAAAATGCAACTTAGAGTGATAATTTTTTTATAACTCTTAAAATAAAATTGTAGATATAATCCATTATTTCTCWAACCAATTTGCTTGTTGGGACATATTTGTGTTCATTCATTGTTSAGAAAYTGMATATTGAATATTTTTAGGAGTTAAAAAAAATATTTGATTGGTTCAAGATTAAGTAGTTAGGACAAATTATATAGTGAAAAAATTTATTAGGGGAGTTTCATAGTCTAATAATGAACTTTTAGAGTCTAGATAGGTACCACCTATATTAACAGATGTTGGATGAGTTTGACTTTGTCATAAGTTTATTGAAGAAACAAAGTGATTTTGAGGTGAGATAAACATGCCTATTGCCAAGAAGGTTTGTCATCTAGGTAACTTGGAGAAGCTACTTTTCAACTTATGTATTTTTCAAAGATCAAGAATTTCAAGAAAAGCCATTTGCAAGTAGAATCAAGACATTCCAACAAGAAATGAATTTTCAAAGTGATTTTTCAAAGTTTGTTGAGATTAAATTGGTAAAGCGTGGGTAGACCCATACTAAACTACATGTTGACATGTCCCCCTCTCAAGTAGAGTTATGTTTGTYATAGGTTGAGTTACCTTAATAGATGTTGCAAATAGGTGACTAACTGCTTTGGATTGTTTTGCCTTATAACCACCCACTAATCAAATGTTTTCATTTGAATACAGAAATCTCAGCAACAATCAATTGATAGGKCCATTTTGCAGCAACCAATCCGTTTTACTTGAATCTATTGACATCTCAAACAATCAATTTACGGATGTAATTATACGTGAAGATGCTTTTCTTCTACAATTTATGTAAGTCAAGCTATGATTTTGTATTATATTCCCTAAAACTATTCCGTCTTTTATCTCCATCTTTATCTCAATGGAGTGGGATATTCTACTCATTGCATATTTTTCTAGTTGAAATTTTGTGAAAGTAATTGACTCAAAAATGCTTTATTTGTACAAAAAAATCTATAGGTACGCACAACGTAATCTCTTACAAAGATTTCCAAGTCAACTCTTGAATCTACCTCAACTCCAAGAAATGTATGCCCTCCAAAGCTCTCTCTTGAGTTGTTATATTAGTTTATTATYAGTATATGTAGGCTATCAACTAATTATTCCAATTCTATACTAGGTCTAACATATATTTTGTGTGTCAAAATTGCAGCTATTTGGATTCCAATAAGATTTCAGGTGTTTTAACTCTTCCAAATATCTTTGCCTCTAATTCTTCGTTGCACTTGATATCACTTTTAAACAACAATATTACCGATCTTTCACCATCCAACGAGAGTTCGTCGCTCTTAAGTGAGGCTAACCTTCGAACATCKGAATTGCTCTTCTTGGGTGGAAACCCCATTTGTGAAGATTCACGKAAGAATGCAATGATGCGAATGGTGTGTCGTTTCAATAGATCTTCTCCCATTGACGGTAAACATACGAACACATGTGACTCCATGACAAGTTTGCATTTGATGAAATTTATTACTACTTTGAAATTCATACTAGTTATTTATATCATGAATTTTTTTCTTTTTTGCCAATTGTAATGGTTTTATCATCTAACCGTTTGTATGGGAATGTGTCAAATACAGATACTCATAATGGGTTGGACAAGACTGCAATAACAATTAGTATTTCTGTGGGTGCTGTTGTGATGATAGCGCTTATAGTTACATTATTTGTTATAAAAAAATTGAGGAAGAAAATCGCAATCATGCGTGATTTTCAAAATGGTAAGCGTGCTGYCACTCTTCATGTAAGATTTTAAGGTAAATGAGTCCATTGTGGACATGAATGGGAGCCATCCAATTGTGGGCAAAGTTCTAATGGTGGTGTACATTCAAGTTTTGAAATGTACTTCACTAATATAATTCTTTCCACAATGAATTTTCTCCCATTTTATCTACAATGGGTTGACTTACTTCAAGTGCACTCACTTCATTGGTCAATTATTATGTCATATGATTTGTATTGTCAACCTTTTGATGTTGTGCTTGAGTATGAATTTTGCTTTCTCATATCTAGTTAGTGGTGACTAATTTTGTTCTTTCCTTGCTATGTTTAGAATTGGACAAGAAAGATATAAAACCCAACCTTTATTCCTATACCGAATTAAAAGCTGCAACTCAAGACTTTCATCCCAACAATGAATTGGGAAGAGGAGGCTTTGGTATTGTTTATAAGGTAAGTACATATTTCTTTTGAATTTTGAATTTTGGAATACAGGTTATTGTAGTGAATAATTATACATGTGTTTGTTCAAAAGAGYCTTTTGAATTAGTCTCTTATATTGAATTTCTTTTTATTAATCAATGTTATGGCAATGATGTAGGGTGTTCTTATAGATGGGACCAAAGTGGCTATCAAGAGACTACTCAAAGTAAAGGAAGAGCAAGATATCCAAGATTTCTTGAATGAAATCATAGTCATATCAAACATAAAGCATCGTAATTTGGTGCAACTAAAAGGTTGTTGCATAAAGGAAGATCAACGGATCTTGGTTTTTGAACTTGTTGACAACAAGAACCTAGCATCTATTTTGTGGGGGAAATCCAATGAAGAGCATCTTGATTGGGGATCTCGTTTCAACATCATCTTGGGAATTGCGAGGGGTTTGGCCTATATTCATGAAGAAATTGAACCACCTATTATACATCGAGACATCAAAGGCCCAAACATMCTCCTTGACAAGGATTTGAATCCAAAGATAGCYGACTTTGGTTTGGCTTTGTTGCTTCCATCACTTGACGATGGAGAGACTCATATGAACATATCACAAGTTGCTGGAACAATGTAAGTTTTCTTTGACGATATCAACTTTTTCAATATGTGTTTTAACTTTTAAGTGACATTTTGCAAACATGATATCAGCTTCTAATTGGTTTTCTTGTGTAGGGGCTATCTAGCACCGGAGTATGCAACATATGGTCAAGTGTCTACAAAACTTGATGTGTTTAGCTTTGGCGTTTTGGCCCTTGAGATTGTTAGTAGAAGAAAAAATATTGACAACAATTTGCCTCTTGTACAACAATGTTTGACACTRTGGGTATGTAACTTTACTTGAGATCCATCATTTTTCTAATTTCTAATTAAAAACATAAGTGATAATAAATCCTTCACTCAGTAAATTGATTCTAATAATCTTATCCAGTTTCAATTTGGTCTTTCAAGCTGTATTTAAACTTAAATTTAAATTTTGATGTAAACATATATCTACTATGAATGTAAGAAACTTCAATGATTTTGATTAAAGGGCAAAATTGTTACAATTTTTATTGTCAAAAAGAAAAACTTCTAATTAATGAAATTAAGAAAACAAAACCAATTATTTGAAATTTCTTCAAAGGCTATTAGTAAGTAGCGGAATGAAAAACAATGCTAAAAGTTTTCAATCAACAATTTCATTTCACACTTCTGAACCACTCTTAAACATGGGCCTTAAGTAAAATAATCAYTATCATGTTTACKGAAYTTGATATTTCGATTTTATTTAATTTTMTTAKGCTTGTTAATTTTTTAGGTTTATTAGTAGAAAACCAAATCTTTGAAATTTTTATGATTTTTAAGAGCATTATTCAAACCAAACATGCAGCCACCATGATTGAAGTAATCAACCAAATACTATGATTATTGGACCAATACRTGATTATTTGTTTCTAGAGTTAATAGTAAAGGCATGCATCAGATCTTTTACATCAGAAGCATTCTTAATAGAGTTAAACTTGATAAACTTCATTKTGTTAAAATTAAACACAAGTGAACAATTAGGTGTAGGGCTAAAATTAAATTTGACTATGGCATGTTTTGTTTAAGGTGCATAGACCTTAATAGCAAGAAACACATGAAGCAAAATTATTTAATTGATTACTCCGTATTATTTTTAATGCCCAATACTAGTTGGATAACTTCATTTGTCATGTTGTCTTTGCATCAAAAGTAGTATTCCAAGTCAATAATTAGACTTTGTTTTGTATGCCTTCTCTAGGCCCAAAGATTGCATGCAAAGAACCAAATTACGCAACTTGTGGACAAATCATTCGAAGAAACCACGTTGACYGAGGAGACGACAATCAATCGGGTGGTGGAAATAGCGCTCATGTGTCTTCACCACGTACCAGCAAGACGCCCAACTATGTCGGACATTGTTGCCATGCTCATTGGCAACAAAGAGATTGAACACGAAGCCTTGGAGGAATATCATCAAACCTATGTAGAAGAAAATGACTCTAGATCATCAACATCATTTCCCACTCTAGGCCAATCTTGGATTGTATCACATGAATAAATAAATAAATAAATAATTTTAACCCATAAACAATGTTGAGGCTATTTTTTGGTCAATGAATGAGAGAGCATCTTTTAGTATAGGATAGAAGTGCAACTATTCATCCTTAGAATTAGAGGTGGAAAGGGAAAATCTTGTGTAGTAGGTCAGTAGTTTGACCTCTAGTGCTTGTTTTTTCATTTCTTTAAACCAATGATTCTCAGAGTATAAAAATTGATGATTTCCAAGGTCACTAGCTTGTTGTTCAAGGGTTAACCTTAAAAGGATGCAATCCCCTATGACCAAAGTAGTCACCAAAATACTATGATTTTTGGACCAATAGGTGCATTATTTGTTTCTATAGTGAATAATGCAGTTGTCCATTGGTTGAATACTTTTGGATAAGGCAATGTCCGCCACGGACGAGGAAAGTGTGTAAAACAATATGTCAACTAGGAGGGCAGAGTTCGACAAGAAGGCACATTGTTCTACGCAATTTTGTGTTCAATCTCTTTGTACACATGGAGGTTCATGAGTTCCAACTACACCAATAACAAATTCAACAGTAGTGCATTCTTGTACAATAACAATAATTAGTTAAATAGTGTGGAATGTCAAGAAATTAGTGAGGGGCAACCTAATTTCACTATTTAGTATAGGTGGACTTGAGTAATGTGTTGATTACACAAATTAACTTGCCCAACAAATGAACAATGAATGTTCTGACAAGAGTTTACTGCCCTCAACATTAGGATTCCAGGGTTGAGGTGCAAGGAGATCATTAGGATGTATGTATTATTAAAGGATGGTAGGCCAATGCAAACATTAAAAAGTTAAATGTATATTTGATAATTTWGAATATTTTTGGACAATTTAGAAATGTTCAAACCCAAATATTACATTTTTATGAGTTATGATTGCTTTGAACATAAATCCAATGTTACAAAGTTTAAAGGGGTAGAATTTATTTAATTTAAAGAAAATCTCTACACCTTCAACAATGTATTTTCTGGCAACATAGAAATTTTGGGCAAGTACATGTGACTAGAGTTTTACATATTTACAATAAAATTTTAATAGAAGGCGGTGACAAGGAATATATTTCATAAACACAAAATGTCATGACATTTGGAAATAGGAGTCAAAAGTTATGGCCTAATATATTCCTTTTTTCCTCGGGCGTGTAGTTCGAGCAGATTAGAAAAAATAATTTTTTTCAAAAAAAAAAATTTGAAATTGGTTTTCTAGAGTTATATGTATATGGAAAGCTTTTAATCATTCAAATTTGATCAGTGAGTCAAAATTTATGAGGCTTATTCTACTTGTGGGCAGTTATGGATTCTCTACTCTAAAATAAATATTAAATTCCTTTATCTTACTCAATTTTCAGTATTTTTGGAAAAAATAAAAACATAAAATGTAGATTGTTTATTATGGTCAAAATATCAACCATTGAGATTGGCATTTTTCAATTTCAAAATTAAATTCTTTACAACTTAGTATTTTGAACTATCCTCTACTATTGTCTACTTACTATTGTTTTCCTATATGTTGTACAATTCCAAATAATCTAAAAAATTTTAAGTATGTGGAGAACTTGTCTAGGAAAAAGAATCCAAAAAAGCACCACCATTTTGGACATTTTTCCATAGAAAAGTGAGCTTGTGAAGTGTAGCTGCCCTACTTTTCGAAGGGCCAAAAAACTTATTTAAGTGAAATTGGAATGCATATATCTTACAATCCACTTGGTGGAAATTTCTGAAATTTTTACAACATGTTCTCAAGTAAGCATAATAAAAGATCCTATGGTTACATATATAAAAAAAAAATTCCAAAAAATTGGTACTTGTACTAGAAATGGCAGTTTTGGAGCGTTTTTGGAGAAAATACAGTCAAGGAACATAAGGGGTCGAATGTCTAGGATGAAGATTAACCTATTGATGTTCATTTAAAAGTATTTAAGAAACCAAATCCAATATTGCATAGGATTTTTGAGTTTAAATATATAGCTAGCTTTTACACTTTCTTGCAAATAGATAAATTGTATTGAATTGTTTTCATTGTCAAGACTTAATGCTACCTTATTTTACTATTATTTATCTATTTGATGTTTGTGTGCATTCATTATCCATTTTGAAGGTTAAATGTATTGCAAGGGAGGGTTGCTTTTATGTGAGCATAGGAGTGTAAGTCCATGAGCCTAGAATACTACACACCTATGTTATAGGTGTATATACTATGAAAACCGTCTATGATTATAGGATATATATATGTTATAAATCTCATATTATAGGTGTTTATGATACATACACCTTCTATAGTGTGTGGTATCTATATTATAGGTACCTATAATGTAGGCTCAATGCTCACAAGCTCGCATTCTTGAGCTCACATACTAGCACCATTGTATTGCAAAGCATGTATTGGGGTTTAGTTTGACCTTAGGCATAAGGCATTGTTACCAAACCTAGAATCTTTGCCTTGCATTTGTTGTACACATGTACAATAATCCTTAAAAAAATTCAAAGATTTGATGTTGATGGAATATTCAGTAGTAACTTCAAATGCGCTACTTTAGACAAATACTTGGCTTTTAATCACATGAAAGGTGAAAATTTGACAAGTCATTAGATTTTTATGATTATCTTCTATGTGATATAGAATTTGTCATCATAGGGTGAATTTCTAGCACTAAATTCTTGGAAGTTTATTAGTTTATAATATTGATTTATTTTTCTATTATTTATTTCAAAATCCACGGAAACTCGTTATAATAATTCATATGGAACAAAATTGACAAGTTCTTGCAATGACTCTAGTGAGTCAATAATGTGCAAAAAATTGCACATGTGGGGGATTTTCATTTGTTGTAAAATGAGTTTTCTTAGAAAACAAATTAATAAGATCAAGTGTAATGGTAGAAAGTGTCCCATATATCCCACTGGATGGATATATGTGGTGTATTCTATAGGACAAGACTTCTATATCTAGTTGCAAGATGCATTAATTTTTACTTCTAGATATTAATTTTTGTATTGAAATTCTTGGAAAATCAACCTCTTAAGGTCCTTATACATTCAAATGACTTTGAAAATGCTTCCACATTTGAGTTTTTTAATATATATTTGGATGAAAGCACAAGACACTTGTTTTAGTTTCACTTTTCATGTGTCCAAGACAAATTGATCATAGATTTTAGGAAGTTTTTTCATGATACTTGAAATTTGTATTGCAGTTCAAAGGTCTATTGCTTTACTTTTTGTAATTTCTGATTTTTTAAATATTTATCACTCAATTTCTCTAAATTATCACAGTTTGCTATTTTTGAACAATTTGAACAAAAAGAAGCAATCATCCTCAAAAATCCCATTGACTTTAATTTGCGGTATATAACTTTTGGGATAATTTTTAGATAGCCTCAATTCTAGAGAATATGTTTTTTGTAGTATTCTCGTGATTCCGCATATTCTATTTTTAAATGTTTTATTTCCAAAAACTCATAGTGTTTTGATTATTACACATAGTATAGGTGTTTCGTGCTTTCATCCAATTTTTGTAATTTAATCTAATGAATGGAAATGATAACCACAAGTGAACACTGTAAATATTAGATGAATAGAGTGAGAACAAGTTATGACATATATACTTGATAAAATCATAAGGTCTTGCTACACATTTTGAGTTATCTAAGAGAAATTGCAATAAGTTGTAGAAACACCTAATTGCAACATTTTTTATTCTCTAATACATAAAAATGGTATTGAATGAACACTTTTGTAACTCAAAACCACAACTTTTCAAAAGCAACCAAGAAAAGCCGAGGAGTTTTTTGAAGCAACCAATAAAATTTGAAACTTTTTGTACTTCAAGGGTGTCAATTTAAGGTGACATTAGTGTTTTGTACAAGTTATCCTATGTTTTCAAACTTTGAAGATTTGTAAAATATTACTTTAGGCATTAAAAATTACAAACCACTTGGGTTCCATTTCTCTCAAGTTTATTAATAATCTCATCAAATTATTTTAGTCATTCAATCTTTGGGATATTGGGACTAAAAAACATGTTGTAGTTACGTGATTCTCCTTTGAAAGTGAACACTTTGAGAGTAAAATTCTTTTATATCCTACTTCAAAGATTTAACCATAAGAAAAAACTCAGATTTAGATGTTTAACCCCAAAAGGACCACGGCCATTTTTCTATCAAAAAGCACTCAAAATTGCCATTTTTGTTGGGTTCATTGTGAAAAATAAAACTTTCTTTTATGTTCTAATTATAGGATCTTGTACTTTACTTGTTTGAAACCCATGTGGTAAAACCTTCATGAATTTTGACCCTACAGATTGGAATATATTAGCATTCAAAGTTAAAAACAAAAGTTTTTTTTAAACACTGACTTGTAATTCCAGATGGCTTTGACTGCCATTTGTGGGAAATTTTTGTACTAAGGACCTTGAATTAAAAAAATTTGTGTTAAAGAATTGAGTTGAAAGTCTGGGAATATAATTTCAAAACAAAAACACTTGATTTTCATTCCTTAAAAAATTATTAAGTAGAAGTAGGTCCAAGATTGAAAGAAAAATTAAATCGTAAATAGTTCTAAAATGGGATTGAAACACAATAATCCCAGCAAATCCATTGCTTTTCTTGACTTCACACTTCTTTGCACTTTTATGATTTTGTGCTTTTGTGAGCTTTGATTTTTCATGATTTTAATTTTCTATTGCTACTACTAAATGATTTTGAGAAATTTATTCAATTGAAGCAATTTTGGATTCTACAACGATTAAGCTGTTCACAAAGTTTTTGAGATTTATAGGTTCTTCTTTTCAATTTTTCAATTTGGGTTGTTATTTTTTGAAACAACGGAGTCAAATTTCTAATGCATTCTAATGTATGTGTATCTTTTATAGTATTCACCATTTCATATGTTTCATTCATCATTCAATAAATTTCTGTTGTACATTTCAATATACGCTTGCTTATAAAAATTATACAAAGATTTTAGTCATTTTATTTGAAGATTTATTGAGATTTTTGTTCTACATTCTATCTAATACATAGAAATTCTTATAAAATTCTAATGATGAATGCATAGCATAGCAAGCGCCAACCGCTAGTTTAATGAGAAAATTGTATTTGGTTCAAAATCCTTGGGCATGGAGAGGTAAAATGATCTTATTTTAGATCATTTATTGAAATTATTTAAGGGCAATTATCTAAATTAAAAAAATTAATATTAAAAGTAAAACACAACTCTTATAGTATTTGAATTATAAAATAATAGCAAAAAAATCAACATTTTATAAAGCTAGAAAACTAATTCTAGAATATAAAAGAAAATTTGGATGGATAAAAAACTTAACTTTTAGTCACCATAAGTAAAAGAGAACCAAATTTTTACCCTCATCCAATGTGGGACATGACATGTTGGTTGGATTAAGGTATATGCATGTATAATTGCCACAAAATTAAATGAATGCCACTTTAACAATTTAGGTGACAATTCTAGATTTCTAGGTGCACATATCATAATTTTCAATATAATAAGATATTGGAAGGAATTGTGAGGAATTTATATTTTAGTGGAATGGTGATTTTTTGTTCTTTACTCATACCCTTGAAAATGATACAATTTCTTTCTTTGAGTGGCCTAACTCTCAATCTCAAGAGAAATATTTATTCTCACRTGAATTACATTTTAAACTCTTGTTAATCTCCACATGGTCAAAATGCATATTCCATTTTTTCTTCGCCCTTGGTGTGAATGCACCCTTTGAGGTGAACCCTTAAACACCCTAGGGGACCAAAAGTGTCCTCTCATAGTTTCAAGTCCAATTCAAAGTGTTGTCGTTTTTGCATCCAATGTCCAAATTCAATAAAAACTTGTGGAAAATTTGCGCACTCTCTTCTAGTCTGGGTGGTAAAATCTTCGAATCAATCCAAGATGTATTGATGTTTTGGAAGCCAATCAATGCTCGCCGGGTCAATTTGAGTTTAGCAAACTAGATTTGATGGCTTCAACTTTTGGGGCTTATATCTCCTTCATCAAATATTCGTTTTCAATAAAATTTGTTGTGTCATGTTTCTGTTGAAGTCTAGTTATTGTGGTAAACTTTTCATATCAATCCAAGTAGTTTGAATGTTTGGAAGCAATTCAAAGTTCAAAATCCCAACATTTTTGGATAACAATCAACTTTGGTGGCTTGTTTCTTCTTCATACAATGTCTGATTCCAATAAAAAAAAATTTGGTTAAGTTGTGCATACTAGTCTAGTCTTTGTGGTCAAAATTTCACATCAATCCAAGTAGTTATGAGTAAGTGAGAAGCATTCAATAGAAAGAGGTTTAGCTTAGATGTATTTTTGCAACTTTCTTTTTGCTATTTGTTGACATTTTCAAAGCCATTTTGTAGACACAATGAGTGAATTGAATGATATTTTCTTTCACCAACGTTTCTGTACACTACTTTTGAATCACTTCATAGATTAAAGTTTTTCCACTTGAGTAGGTTTAGAAATCAAATTCCACCCCTAAATGTGTTTCTAGGAAAATTTCATCATCCTTAAATTTCAACACTCAAACATTGTAACCTTACAATCTATGTGTCCAAATGACTCCATATTTGTTGTACACTAAAAGATTGTACAATTGAGATTTCTATACCTTAATGACATTTAGACTTGTAACACTTCAAAAGCAATTATGTTTTTAACCCAAAAAATGCTTTGGGTCTATAGGTGCTAAAACTGTTGCAACAATGTAGTTCCTAACCTTAAGTTCAGAGTCCAACTTTTTCTTTTTTCTCTTTCTTTTTCTTTTTCTTCTTGACCTTTCCCTTTCGACCTCAAGCAAAACATGCCATCAAAGCGCATGCAAATTTAACGAAAAATCTCATTGAAATCTATCCCTTTGAAAGACTGAGGAATCTTCCAATGTACATCTCAGATCTACGAATCCCAAGATTTGAGCCTCTGTTGTTTGTACCCTCTCTGTCTCTGTCTGCCTGTGTCCCTCTCGCTGTCTCTCTCGCAGCTTTCGGCGAAAGCYGTGAACAACTTTCGGCGAAATGCTTAGAAACGTCCTTCTTTTCTCACTCACAGGAGTGGACGATCACTCTACTTCACGGAGGTATCAATRCACTGTCTGTTTTTTCTTCAATTTCACCTGCTGATGATGCATTAACAAGCCTCGCAATTTCCAAATCTACAACCTACTCTTGGTTATGTTTTGCTCAATTTTCTGATTTTTGTGACTGTTCGATTGTGGAAGTGATTGATCAAGGAGACTCTATGGTTCGTGGTTGTAAGCGGGAGATGCACTGAGTGTGGTGGCCTCTGGAGTGGTGATGGTGCGGAGTGTGGACGGCTTTTTGAATCGGAAGGAGGTAAGTTGGTGGATTCGCATTTCTTTCACAAGATTTTGGGGTGCAATTTCTGTGAAGCAATACTTCGAATTCAAAGTGGGTAGTGAATTTTTGATGATTTCCTGCTCGATCCAACATCTGAATTAGCTGTTTAGTTTGCAATCAATCCAACATCGGAATTCCTCGAGTGGTGAGTGTACTGTTTTCGATAGAGAAAGGGTGTTTGTGGTGAAATTCTTAAAATTCTGTTTCACTGTCGCTCGGAAGAGAACCAAAATTCCCTGGTCTCTTGAGATACTGGGTCTTAATGAGGAAATTCAAAGATCACGTGAAACAAATGATCCCTCACTTGGATTCTCCGCGTGCGGATTTTCTGTTATAAGTTAGTCGCTGAATCGCTCTCTCCGACAAATTATGCTACATAACTTACGTCTTATGTGACATACTTTATGAATTTGTTCTAATATACTAAAGACATAGATGCCTCGTATAAGAAGACGACTTAGCATTAGAATTTAGTACTGGACTCAGGAGTAAAGTCTTTCAGTGTCAGCAGGTAGGCTTTGTTTGTTGATAAAGGAATGGAGAAGCTCTCTACACTGTAGACTGTTGTCGACAATACAAATGCGTACAACAAGGTGATGTTTCCGGTTACTAGACTATTATTTTGAGGGAATTTTATCAAATCGCCTGCGCACTGATCTTGTTCAAAAACAGAAATCTATGAGAACATGAAGCCAATAGCAAGACAAGTGACTTCAAGAGGTTATGTGCTGGATCCGAGTGCGTTCAGAGGTTTGGAAATGGTGCTGGTGACCAGATTTCCATTTGACATGGGCAACTTTTTTCTTCAGCTTGGCAAAGTTTTGCTCGATTGTGCGGAACGCAAATCTTAGAGACCWGTCCTACTTATCAAAGGAAAAGCCTCCATTTTTAACAAGATCCATRAGACTGCGAATGTAATGAAAATTGTGTTTGTAGGTGGTACAGGCGGAGGTGAATTGAAGGGAGCTTGGGAGGATCTTCACATACACCGGAGGCTAGTTTGAGTTGGGCTTCCAAGGGGCGAGTTTTTGTGAAGGGGTGTGTGGAGGCGACGATGAAGACACTCTTTGTAAACCAGCGTGTGGCTGTTGTTGCTATTTTGGGGTCCCTACTCGTACTACTAGGTAAGGGTTTCCTCTTAATTTGCCACCAGTTTCATTTGGGGGTTGTAGTTGCGGGTGGAGTTTCAATCATGTAGCCCCTACCTTAAGTAACATAAAATGTCCTTGTCTGAGAGAGCAGCAAGTCAATTCCGGACGCAACCCTTTCCTCCAAACTAGATCAAGACCGTCAAATCCTCAAGATCTATGGCTCTCTCCAGGAAGGGAACGATGAGATTTTGCCTCTTAAGGCACCCTTCCTCTTTCCAACCTCATTGCGCCATGTAGCAACAAAAGTGACAGGATAGAGATATATCTCTAAGAGTAGAAATAAATCGTCTCTGCAACGTTTTGGAATGTAATGTAACAAAGCATCTTATATCAATAAGACGAAGAATCATGCTCTACATCTGTGAACAGTTGGATTGTGTTCTAGAATTCTGCTAATCGATTGTTTATTTCCCAATTGCTCTTTCGATTTAGGGTTCAGGATATTAGGGTTTAGGGTTTTCGGAAGTAGGGTTTTTAGGCTTCCATATTTGGATCCACTGCAAGCCGTAGTTTTCGATTGAGCTCCTTCAACGTGTGTGTGTTTATGTGTTTCAGGAGTCGCTCTGGGAGAAAGCTCAGCCACAGCCACAGCCACAGCCACAGCCTTGCAACCTTCCAATGTTCTCATGAAAGAGCAGGTGTACGGAAATGTCAGGCCTCGAGAACGCCTTCTTACGACCACCACGACAGTGTGGTGCATTGCCAGGTCCAACGTCTCCGACGTCGACCTCCAAAACGCATTGGATTGGGTTTGTGGGCCTCTGCAAGGCCAAGGGCAGGTGAATTGCGGCCCCATTGCTGAAGGTGGCGCCTGCTTTAGTCCTGACACCACGTTCCACCATTCGAGCTATGCTTTCAACGAGTATTTCCGGCAAAGCAATGCATCCCTCACTGCTTGTGACTTTCAAGGCAGCGCCACGATTAGCAACGTGGATCCAAGTGAGTCCAATCCTGCTACTCCTACCCTGCTAATCTCAAGTTTCCGATGGTGCATCTTGGTTTTGGATTGAAATTTTGCCTTGTCCTCAGTTCKCTATCTCAAAGACCCAGTTCAGTTGCTACGATTTTATCATGATCGAAATCTGGAGTTGTTTCTTTTTGGATGCACGAGGACAACATGTGTTAATACTTGTCAACACTTGTTGCTTTACCTGCCACCATTTGCAATTTGCAAGCCGAAAGTCGGAATAATTTTGACACCAAAATCGTCTTTGCTGGCATGGGGGAAGTACAGGAACTTATCATAGAGCTCAAATCTCTATGTAGAGATTAGAGAAGTACGCATAGAATCCCAAGGAAAAAAAAGAGACAATTGTCCGTGACATTCTATGTTATAATTCATTTGCAGTTATCCAAATTCTTGGTGGACATCAATCATTGATCCCGAGGGGCCTGAGGAAAGTCATGTACAGTACAGTACTACTAACAGTACGAGCTCCCCATTTCGTTGTTGAGAGTCAAGGACACGTTGTGGATGTCAATAATTTGCATTTTGTCTGTGGTATCCATGTGTTGGGAAGTGGGAACCCACTCACAAGAGTACTGTACTGGTGTTGGACTGGAAGTGGAAGAAGAAAAGACAAAACTTACGACTAAATTATTGATAATTTTGACTTTTCTCCACATGTCATTTGGTGTTTTAAGCAAACAATTAAACCTTAAAGGACGGATTGGTGACCATGGAAATCGTCCATTTTCATATTCTGAGAATCATTGGTTTGAAAAAATCCAAAAGCATTCATTGGAAGTCAAGCTCCTATAGAAGATCTCCCCTTTCCACTTCTAATTCTGAGGATGAATAGTTGCACTTTTGTCCTACATAGGAGAATTCCTTGTCATTCATCGGACACCAAAAGTCCATGGTGTTGATTATGGGTTGATGTAAGGTGGGCACCCCCCCTTGTCTAGAACCACCATCGCCACTTTGTGTACAAATCCAATATCGATATGTACCTCAATCCGTGGAAAAAACGATTTTAGAACATCTTTATAATTTTTGCAAATAATATTCAAATGTTGTGGTCTTTGGTGCATTTGAACCTCCTTTCACATGCCAACAAAAATATGAAATGTTGACCAATGTAATAATAGTAACTATGTATAGTAGCAAAAAGTGGTGGTTTGGGACTTTGGGGGGTGCCCACCTAGAGCAATTTAGAAAACTTTCACTCATGAAAACCCATGTATCATTTCTAATCAAATGACCATACTTGTGTGGACTTCTGTTGTGGGAGATTTGTGTGAAATCCATCAGTAAGTTGTGCCCAATTATGATGTGCTTCCTTAGACAAAAATGCTTTCTATCTTCCTTGTATAAAGCGGTCTTTACTATGTGTACCAAAGGTGGATGATCTTTGTGTCCCTCCTTTGACGTATGATGGAACTTCTAAGTGAAACAAGGTATTTTATTTAGCTATAAGTGATACAAGTACACCCTATTGCAAAATTCACAACAATTACTTTCTAAAAGATTGGAATGAATGAAGTTCAAATTGAAGCGTCCTCCTCCATTGTGTCTAATTTAGTTTTGAATGAATAAGTAAATGGATGAGAGTATAACCATCATTGGCAATATAAATATGACTAAATTTTGAGAAACTRCATATATTGCATTATAGATGCATATGCATATGTATATTAATAATATATTCTATAATCTTAAGAATTTTTTATAGAATATTTCAAGACTTCCCTTAAATATTTTTATAGAACTTTGATTTCTTTAATACATGTGTATGACAATTCAAAAATAATTATTCCACTTGTAGAATGTTAGGTGGGTTCACTATGCCATTGATTTGTGTACATGATAATCATTGAAAATTTAATAAGATTTCTTTTAATAAGATGTATGCATTTATTGATATTTTTGTGTAGTCAAAATCTAAAATTCATCACCAACAATATTTTGATCAAAAATCATTCAAAATGATTTTCTAAAATGAAGCTTTTTGGTCATAAATGGAACTTTGGTGAAGAGAATCATGATTGTTCAAATTTGCATAAAAATGCCATGTTAATTATACATCACAAAAATAGCAATTGTGAATTTGCAAACAAACATTCTCATTTTTAAAGAGACAAGAGAAGTAGTGCTTATATTTTTGTAACAAAATCATATATTTGAATTTATAAGGTTGTAACACATCTAATGAAATATAATTCTTTCTAAGAAGCTTTAATGAACTCATTATCAACTGTCAACAAGTGTTTTTCTTATTTTATACTTTTAGTATTGAATTGATTAAAAAATTGAGTATATAGAAATTTAATTTGTCTTAAGTAATGGGATTTATTCCGTTGAACAATAAATATACTTATTTCTAGCATGTCAAATGATCAATTCAATGTTCACAAATTTAGAGATGGAAAGAGGRAATATCTATATTCTTGACTACAATTCTATGTTTTTTCATGCCTACTAGTATGTTTTAAGTGTTTATGATTACCACAGTAATATCACTTACAATCGATATCACTTATCAAAGTAATATCACTTACAATCAATGCTACTATCCAGTGAAAAGTGGCAGTCACAGGTTTTGCATTAATTAACAACCCCCCCTCCCTGCTAAAAAATGAGAACCGTTGATTTTTTGTAAAAAAAATTACAACCCCCCCCCCTCACAACCATTGATCTCATAAAAATTTGAATACGGATACAGATATGGGATTGGGTACTAATACGATACTAATACGGTACTAATATGATACTAATACGGTACCGATACCGTACGGATACGGATACGTATTGGAATATATATGGGTATTGATACTGTACAAATACAAGTGCAATATGGGATATATCCCATATTGTTTGCNGTAAATTGTCCGACTTGCACCATGATGTTACACAGTTACTATATGCATTCAATTATGGAGTCTAAATTTTCAGAGCTTGAAAGGATGTTTGTTTTTAATATTCATGAATTTTTTTCACTTGTATTCAAAAACTCACATTGCAATTGCTTTGTCAATGGAAGTCAGACAGACAGAATGTTGATCTTTGATCGACACGTACATTCGATGAATGAAAATTGCAAGACATTCTGATCGAAAGCCAATACTCCTAACTGCTTTTGAAGAGGACGAGAAGGAACTAGCTCAACATTGTTAGATTACACAAAGTAACTTGAAATGAGCAATTTCATTACAAGTTCATTCAATTTGAATGATTGCTGTGACTGTCTGGTTGATGATAAGAACAACATCAACAGCATAGATATTAACAATGTCAAGCTAATATTAAGCTCAGGCTCTATATATATAGACAATGTTCTGTAATGCATTGTACATATTTACATAATCTGCACTCCAGGTAATTATGCTTCGAACGAGTAGTATGAAAGTGAGCTTGGCCGGCTGGCTATTCCTCCTCCACAGGAATTTTGCCTTCTTCCAGACCTTGCTCTTGTTGTATTTTTTTCCGTTGGGCCTTCTTCTTGGCCTCCTTGCAAATGCTCACATGCGTGGAGTCGGGCTCCCTTGGCAACT
Organism: Pleurozium schreberi; assembly: GCA_006891605.1. Classification (NCBI taxonomy): domain Eukaryota; kingdom Viridiplantae; phylum Streptophyta; class Bryopsida; order Hypnales; family Hylocomiaceae; genus Pleurozium; species Pleurozium schreberi. The sequence goes on along the minus strand of VACF01000810.1, from coordinate 1,784 downwards.
GAAACCTCAAGTTTTGGAAAGTACAAGCCAAGGCATGCACTTGATCGTCTCCATGTTTGGTGAAATCGTGAAGAAGCTTGCACATCATGTGCAAGCACAAATGGCGAGTGCAATGGGTGAGCCTCTTGCCTTTCACAACACCATACTTGGTCAAGTGTTGAAGCACACGGAGGCCCTTGCGGAGGATGGCTGTCATGAGTTGGTTGGCTTGGAATTTCCAAAGCATGCTCATGAGGATGTCGAGGCCCTTGATGTTGGATTTGGGCATGAAGACATGGTGGAGGGTGGACTTGTTGTTGGCCTTGAGAATGGCCTCCAAGAGGATGGAGAGGTGGCGGTTGCTTGCCAAACCCACCACTCTTGCGAAAAGCTTGAGGATAGCCCTTGGTGTGTTGGCCCCTTTTTTGAGGCCCCCTTCTTGATCCAAGAGTGCATCGAGCTCCATCATGGCTTGATTTGGAGTGAAAAGCAAAAGAAATGACCACAAGGAGTGGGAGCCAAAAGAATTGAGAAGGAAAGAGCTTGGAAAGCCAAATGAAAGGCAATGAAGATGAGAGGTATGAGAAGAATGGGTCCAAGCCTTCCTTGATTTATACTTCTAAGTTCAAGGGTGTTAGTGCCCATTCTCTCCCAATACTAATTAATGTAAAAGTAACTTAGTGACAACCATTAGTTAACCATTAGTTAACTAGACATTTCCAACCAATCCTTGATCCACTTGGAATGCTGGCCACGGCCACGCACGCAGGCGTGAAGGCGAAGTTCCGGCCACGCTCCTGCGACAACGTCCCTGTTCGTAATTTATGTGGTATGTGATCGAAGAAACTCATATTCAGGTCGTTCCAGTCATTCACTACTACTCTTGCCGCTCAGTGACTGAAGCTTCGACTTGATTCGGTCATTAGCAGCAGAAAGAGTCTCCGGATCCGCTACTCGCTCCATCGCATTCTCAAATGAGTGATTCAAATCGACCGAGTCAGGTTCTGTTCGCTCATCAGCAGAGCTTGCCGTACGCAAATTGCTCAAATGAATGCTATCTCAGTGTCGGAAAATATCCTATTTGAGGATAGTTGTGCTGGCCGGGACTCAGCACTCTGTACTTTGAGCTCTTTACAAGCCTCGTCAATGGAGAGCAATGAGGCTGTCTTTCCAGAGACGGGGAGATACTCCCAGCCGAGGCTACCGAAGTGATCCTCCTCTTGTTCCAGAAGCTTCAGTCTTTAGATCGTCGCTGGTCTGTTAAAGTCAATGCAGACTTTGTGCCTCCTCAAGTCCTCATGCGGCTCTCGACCTCCGAATTCCTTGTTGCCACCAACCAAGTGAACTCTGAAATTTCCCATGTGATAAGCAGGTTCATCATCTCCATCCCTGCTGAGTATTGGTATCCCTTAGCATTGGTATCCCCGCTCTGATGCGCCGTTCTATGAGGGCGCTGCCAGCTTGTGGAGCTATGGCGTCCACCTCCAGCACTCTCAGCATTTGCGCTAGCAATTCCTCACCTGTGACCGGTAAGAAATTCAAGCCCCAATTCCCAGTTCTAAAGTTCACGAAAACTTTGGTGTACATTCTGTTGCGTTGTTACACTGAATTGTGGGTTTCTGCCAATTTCTTCACGTACAGTGCGCGAGCTCAGCTGCGATCACCTCATCTGGCGGCAGCATCAGCTACCGAGGTACCGATTCATCTGTTGTTTCGGAAGAATTTCGGAGAGATTTTCAACAGAAAAGTTTAGTGAGAGAGAGGAATCACTCTGTTCTCTTTTTGCGTTTGGTGTCGTGTGTTCG